>PVJX010019093.1:0-35418 GCA_004027295.1 Dolichotis patagonum
GCAGGAAAGACTAAGGGAACATTTGACAGCTGAGGGATTGTCCTTTTCAATGACAAACAAATCACTTGTTCTTCCCACAATAAAAATGTGTAGAGCATTTATATGTTCTTTTAAGACTCCAAGGAAGGCTCAAAGTGAAAAAATGAAAATTCTACAGTTCCCTTATCCACCTACCCACTGGAGCAGAGTGGAATGGGTTTGATCTTATGATCCTCTTGCCTCAGTCTCAGACTGCTGAGATTATAGTATCTGCCATGACATCCAGGTACAACACTTTTTTTTTTTTTGAACAATGTTGCTTACTTTGGATAGTCTGAGAACGAACTGGAAGAAAATCCCACAGGAGGAACTCCATATTCACCATACTCTATGTTAGCACAGGGAAGGAAACGATGGTGGCTGTGAGCCTTACATAAACCTGCACATGTACATCCTGATTTAAAACGTAGGGCACTTGATTTTCTAGCAAGACTTTAGAGTAACATATATATACCCAGTGTTTTTCTGAGTTGATCATAAATTTGCCCTATCTTGTTTTGCCTGTAATTCAACCCTAAAGAACTGCAGAGAACATGTAAATACACCTCACAAGACCACAAAAATACCAGAAAAAAACACCATTATGGCCCCCTGAGGAAACTAAGAACGTGATTGAACAGTATGCTGACAGAAAACAGACAAGTAGCATGGAATCAAGAAAACCAAGTGCTAGTTAAAAATCATGAATGGGTTTATTTATAAAAATCAAACCTTTGCAGTGCTACATGGTGCACATTTCAATGCAGCATTTGAATTTCTCTTAGGTTCAACCACCTCATCACTCAATCCTTCATCTGGCAAGAAGCACTGCCCTTCTCACATGTCAAGATGTTTGATCAGGGAAGGGCTGCTGCAGTTCCTCTCCTGATACAAGACTGTAGGTCACATATAAAATAAAGGGCTGAGACCCTTTCATGGCTCAGAGGTCCCTACCAAAAGTAAAACTGATAAACACTTTGAAAGGCTTGGCAGTAAAAGCTGAGTTGTAACAGTATACATTTTCCTCTCACTCTGTTCCTTCTTTATATGTCTTTCTGAAAGATAAAGCACTCCATGTTAACCAAGGAGATTGGTGACTAAGGCATTCTGTGACTCCACAGGCCAAATCCGAAAGGGAGTCTGATTCCAGCACAGTGCTTTCCAGTGCAGGTCAGTGATCCACTGCCAAAAAGGGTTCTCACAGTAAATCCTACACTAGGGATTCCAGGATCCAAGTAAGGTTTTGCTTCTGCTGGAGTCCTCCAAGATGCTTCTTACCATTCCTTACATGCCACAGGTTTTCCTTCTATGTGGATCCTGCTAGCATAGACAAAAAATGAGCAGAGCGTAACAAATGTTCCAAATTCACTGCATGTGGTTTCTTTCAAGAGTGGACCCACTGGTGCTGCAGGAGGTGTGATCGGCGTTTGAAAGCCTTGCCACACTCACTGCACTTGTGGGGCATCTCCCCAGTATGAATGACCAAATGCTGGACCAGATACATGCTACGGTGGAAGGCTTTCCTGCAATGGGCACACTCAAAGGGTTTCTCCCCAGTGTGGACCCGCTGATGCTGCACCAGCTCTGCACTGCACCGGAAGGCCTTCCCACAGTCCATGCACTCATAGGGCTTCTCACCAGTGTGGACTAAATAGTGTTGAATCAGGTGTGCTTTAGTGGCAAAGGCTTTCTCACATTCTTTACACTCAAAAGGTTTTTCTCCAGTGTGTGTCCTACCATGGCGAATAAATGTAGAGCGGTGGGTGAAGGCCTTCCCACACTGTGGGCACTCATACGGCTTCTCTCCAGTGTGGATTGGGTGATGCTGTGTTAGGTATGCCCTGCGTTTAAAGGCCTTCCCACACTCAACACATGTGTACGGTTTCTCTCCGGTGTGAATGAAGTAGTGACGAATGAGGGTTGAGTTCTGACTGAAGGCTTTTCCACATGCAGTGCACTCATAGGGCTTCAGACCTGTGTGAACCCGCTGATGTCGAACAAGATACCACTTCCTGCTAAAACCCTTCCCACACTGTTTGCAACTGTATTTCTTCCCTGTGAGTACTGAAGTATCTTTCCCAGTTTGTTGAGAGTCACATCCACAGAGAACATCCGGAGGGGCTTGCTCCTGTAACGCCCTGGGGTGCAAACCACCATCCATTTCCAAACTACTACCATTAGGACATGTGTTTCCAGGACTGGTCTCTTTAGGACAGCCTTCCTGTCCTTTCCAAAAGCCCTTCCTGATCCCCAGGGTGCCCCATCCCAAGTCCTCTGAAGATTTCTGAGTTAGCCTTCCATGGAGCAAGAGTTCTTCAGACTTGATTGGAAGACAGCTGGTTGGCATACTTGTCTGAAATTGTGTTCTGTTACCTGAAAGGGAATCCAATACACAGAGAGGTTTGTGATGCAATGCAGAAAACTCAAGACAAACATTTCACTGGAAAAATGAAGGAGTGAACAGAACCACTGTTATGTACTTCCTGTATCTTCTCATCTCTATAACCTAGGTTCCAATTATCCTCCATGAGTTCTTGCAGCCATTTAACCAGTAAAGGGAAAATCAGGAGACCAAGCTGCACAAAGGGACACAGAATCAGGAGTGTAGCAGTCCATAGATAGGAAGGGAAGATAGAATTTTGATGACATTGTTGGTAGAGCATTTGGTCTAAGAACTGATATCTATTGGCATCATAAAAGCATAGGAAAGTGGCATATAAGATTGGGAAAAGAAAGACAAGGATAGTGAATAGATTAATCAGGGATGGCTTCCTAGAAGAGTGTCCCATGAGATGGAGCTGGGACACAACTAAGAAGCCACAGTGCTTCCCAGATGGAGATGTGGGTGCTGCACTGAAGCGAAGGAAAAGGCATGGGGAGATTTACCCTCGGGAGAGGTTGATATTTAGAAGCAAATGTCACAGCTGCCTCGGTAAGCAAACACTGAAGGAAGTGGCAGACAGTCAAGAAAGAAGGAATGGCACAAAAGATGAAGCCCAGTATCACTTTTGCATCAGTAGCCAACAGTAGCAGCAAGATGGGCAGAGCAAGGTGAAGGCACAGCAGGGGATGGAATACCAAGCCAGCTGTGAATGGATTAACTTCTTCCTCTACAAAGTCTTAATATTTTTGTCTCAGAGCTATGGGCGCTGTTTCTCAACCTGTGCAGAGGGCTAAACCTGTGCAGAAGGCTAAATGAGAAAATAGCTCAGAAATAATAGCACAGCTCCTGATGTGACATCCATACTTGCTCACAGCCATGCGTGCTCACTGTCACTATTGTCTTGGGCTCCAACTGCTGTGCCTGAAAGAGTAACATGGGTGTTCTCCACATTGAGGAGGACCCAGTGCAATGGTACTCACATAGGTGTCCCATGACAACAGGAAATGGGGTCACCACCCTGGACAAGTCTGTGCTGAAGAGTTGAGCACAGTCCAAGCCACTCAGGACTGAGCCTTTCCTCTCCTTGGTACATACAAACACATATTCACTGAGTTATGTCCAGTGAATATGATGGAAAACAACTTTTACAGCAGGATTCCTCACTATCCACACAAAGTAAATAAAACAAATGTCCATCCAAGGAGAACAGTGAAAGAATTCTGATCCTTTCACAGAATGCTACTGGACAGAAGGAGAACATTGCTGATGTAAACATGATGATGAAAATACACAAATGAAAAGACACCTTTGGGTTCCAATTTTATTCATTCACAACTAGTCAAAACCAAACCATCATGACAGTTTCACCAGTGTGTGCCTGCATAGGAGCTCCTGACAAGGGTGTGACATAGGCCTGCTGAGGAGACAGACATAATTTGAAGCTTGACTCAATGCAGAACACATCAGTTCATACCTCAGCCAAAAATTTAATCTGAACCTTAGGATCTGTGCACATCACTATATCCCTCAGACTTTTTTAAAAAATAAATTTAAGAATCTAAAACAACAAATACAAAAGTATACACATCTCTTTCAAAAGTGAGTCAGAAGACCTTGAAGGTCCTTGCCTTACTATTTCTGGTTGTGTATCAAAAAGCATTTTGTGTTTCTTCTCCTCAAACACAAGCAACATATACATATTTCTGTAAGCACAGAGGATGAAGGTACAAAGTAGAAGTTCCCTGAGAACACAGAAGGCATGATGTAGCTGCCCAAGACACTGGTCAAGGTTAGAGGCAAGATCCCTTCCATGGGGGACAAAAAGGGAGGCCACAGGTACACAACAGAAAGAGATGAATGTTTAAAAGAAGTTCAAGAATAGGAAGTGGAACTGTACAACCTCTAATAATATTAATTCTGCCTATCCAGGAACACAGGATGTCTTCCCATTTTCTACTATCCTCGTTAATCTCAATCTTCAGAGTTCTATAATATTCATTATAGAGGTATTTTAATACTTTGATTGGGTTCATTCCTAGGTGTTTATTTTCCTGATTTTTCTTGTTGGGTTTATCATCGAGGTAAAAGAACATGACTGGTTTCCGTGTGTTGACTTTGTATCGTGAGGCAGGGTCCCTTCTTTAAGTCTGGAAGGAAAAGTGTGACGTTCCTTTTACTCATTTTGACTAATACTACTAAATGGACAATACGAACAGGTGACTTTTGTTGATACTACAGGCCAAACACTGACCTAAGTAGTAACTTGCAGGACCTAATTATATCCTCCAACAATTCAATGACACAGACTTACTTCCCCTCTGATTTTCTGAGCATAGCAGCCTTAGGTGGTATCTAAGGCTTTTTCTTTTTTCCTTTTTTCTTCTCCTTGGCCACAGCGCTAGACCACACTTCCCAGTCGCAAAGCTGCAGGTTTGGCCAAATGCCTTTTGTTTGTCCAGAATGTATATGAAGGGCATATGCACATCTCCCCTTCCTTTCTCAATAGCCTAAACCCCCAGATCATGTTCAGAGCAATTGAAAACTACCTGATCACAGGTGAAGTCATTTCTCAGTAAGTGTGGTTCAGAGCTCACCTGTTCATGCACATTAAACCTTGAGGAGAGTCAGAACCAGACAGAACCCTTGAGGTCACAATAAGATATCCCACACAGTAATCCTGTGGTCATGTCCTGTCAGTTGAAAAATGCCATGACCATCCCTGACAACGTCGTGGCCACCTACCTGCACAGGTGACAGGCAAGAGGTCTTTCACTGGCCACAGCTCCAGCCCATGCTCCGGAAGGTAGATCAACTCCGGTTTAGGAACCTGGTACCCTGTTGATGGCAAAGGAAGCAGGAGGTGTGTAACTGGATGAGAAGAATGAAGCCGCCACCCTGTCTGTACCCTCATGAGAGGAGCAAGATCACAAGTAAGCAAAATATTTCTCTGAGACCTGAAAACCAAAGGCATCGCTGTGACGGAACTTTGTCCCTCTAAAATACAAATGTTGAAATCCCAGCCTCAATGTAACTGTACTTGGGGAGTCTGTAGGAAGTAACTGAGCTGCTGAAGAGGGCAGTCTACCCAATCCCACTGCCCTTGACTCCTGTCTCTGAAAGCCAACACCATTCATCAGCATACCACTTTCTCAAACAACCAAGGAACATGGCAAGGGTGAGGATTCTGTGCAGCAGTGTGTTTCAATTCAAAGTCACTGACTCTCAAACACCTACGCTTCAGTCTCCTGAAAAAGCTGCATTCCAAACTCTAATCAACTCAAACAAACTTTCACGGGAGGTTTGGGCATCTACACTTTTCAAAACTCTCTGCCTGAAATAAACTAGTGAATGGTTGTCAGTAGTCTGAGACAGCCAGGCAACCTTAACTATGTTTTCATGGTACAGAAGAGCTTTTATTTCAATGTGAGAAGGGAGGGCTGGACCCAGGGAACTGCTGTCTATGCACTGCCTTAGCATCCTATATTCCTGAGGGAGTGGACCTGGGACAAAAGTGGTGGCCATGCTGAGAGAGTAACAGAGAACTCAATGTCCTTGACAATGCCATAGGGCTGCCACATTTAAGAAGCCTGAGCCAGCCTCGCAGTGAGGTATCTCCTTAGTGAGCAGCAAATGTCCTTCCAAGTTTGATCTTCATAAAATAAAAAGAACAGAACCCTGTCTGGAAACATAGGATTTACAGAAATAACCAGCAAGCTCTCATTTACAAGATACCAACATGTCTTGGCAGTGTTCTCCAAAGGGAGCTACGTGCCTGGCTCTGGGCATGGGGATGGAGATTTGGAAACAATCAAGCTGTGGGTCCTGAAGTCCACCAGCTTTTGAGTTCTCTGTCACATTGAGGCTTTCCCCACCTGGCACACTTTCCCTCCTCCACTTCCTTCTACTTGACCTAGTCCAACTCAGTTTTCATGTCTCAGTCCTATTGTCAATTCCGGATATGCCTTCCCTGAAGCATCCATGACAAGCTATGGCTCCCCGGTTATTTAGCCTTTGAATTCTCCTCAGTTTCCTTTATACAACTCATCAGAACTGTAGCCTATGGGTTGATGTCTTCTCATCTGAACTCAAGAGTGACAGACATGTGTAGCATGCAGTGAGCCAATATTTCTAATTGCTTCTCTTTAATCTGACCTACATTTCTGAAATATTTTATTCCAGTGCTTGCTTTGGCAGCACATATACTAAAATCTGAAATACATTTATTATTCTGACAGGGAACTTTGTTTCACTCTGGAAAATGAAGTCAACAACAGAATACAACAATGACATAAAAATGTCACTTGGTCCCAATGAACATGGGCAGCCTGCTGAGAGCTGACAATTGGGAGGCTGTCCTCTGTGTCAACCAGTACTGGGTGAAAGAGAAGACTCAGCACGAATCTGAGATGTTTCCATGACTATAATAAGCAGGCTGGACAGGAAGGTAGAAGGATCAGCTGTCCCTTCACGTGCTGTTTTGAGGACGTTAACCTCAACTGATACAGGGCTGAGGCCTAGCCTCATGAAAAGAACTGTGATTACAAAAGTGTCCTTAGGCTGGGGATTTAGCTCAGTGGCTTAAGCGCCTGCTTTGCAAGCAGGCAGTCATGAGTTCAATTCCCAGTACCAAAAAAAAAAAGTGTCCTTAGTCTTTTCCCCAAGATCATGTTGTTAGGGAGATACGTGACAGTGATGCCCAGTGTCTCCTGAGGACCTGACTCACATCTTCTCTTATAATAATCATCACCCCACCCTGAGCAGGCAGTGAGGACAGCTGACTCCTCCATAGTGTCCTAGGCAGGACAGTAAGGGTTTGTGTTTAAACTTCATGTATCTGGTGCAGACACAGATATATCAGGCAGCAGGAAGTGGGACCAGAAAACTGTAGGAGCTGAGGGAACAAAGCAAGTCAGCTCTTGTGACCTTCTTACCCAGCCATGAATCAAGGATGCTAAGTCTTCAAGAGTGAGAGGGGAGTTACCTAGTGAGACCAGAATTGTACAGATCTCCAGCATCACCTCCTGGTATAGAGTCCTCTGGGTCAGGTCCAGCTGTCTCCACTCCTCCTGTGTGAAGGTCACAGCCACATCACTGAAAGTCTCCAAGACCTGGAAAGCCAAACAGAAGCACTGGCATGTATCTTGTGTCTGCATAGGATCAGAGCCTGTCATTCAGTCTCTAAAGAAGGGCCAGAGACCAGACTCACTTAGGGCTCCTGAGGGGCAAGTTCTGTGTTGGGTTCAACGTGGAGGTAGATGTGGCCTTTAGATGGAAGGTAATTCTGAGTAGAAGAAAAGCTTCCCATGGGAAAGCAATTAAAGAAAACACACACAATAGCATTCGTTTAGGACTGTGACAGGCATAGATTATGTGCTCTGCGATACAGAGAAATAGAAACAATTTTGATAATTCTCACTGTGACAACAGCAGTAGCTGAACTCTTGGTACTCACAGTGCACCTGTCCCAGACAGAAGGCTGTGCATCCCATGGTAAAGCCAATAAAGGATCCTGGCACAGGAGCCACAATCAATCCTCTTACATTTCACATTTGCCAGCTGCTTGACCATGAAAACTTCATATTATTTCTCTAAGTCTCAGTTTCCAAATCAAAACCCATAATCATTCCTACATTACTATGTAGTTCTGAGAACTAATGAGGCAATAAATTGAGTACCTACAACATGTAAATAAGTGTCATGTGCTCTGAAATGTCGATCAGTCTTCCAGAAACTACACAAATAAATGCCATTGTTATTCCTATGTCAGGTCACTAAAGTGGGGCTCAGCTTTAGAAGTAAATCACAGATCTGTTCTGGATCACAGAATTCGTACCAGAATTGTGGAAGGAACTAAGTTTGTGAATCAAGGTAGCATTATATTTAGTCAGAAGCACCTTTGGAAGCCAAGGCAGAAGATCTCAAACTCAAGCCCAGCAGAACTTGTCTCAAAATTTAGAAAGGGCTAAGGAGGTAGCTTAGTTCTAGGGCCATGGATTCAATTCCCAGTACTACCAAAAAAGAAAAAAAAAAGAAAAAAAAGCAAAGCAAAAAGACCAAAAAACAAACCAAAACGAAAACAAAAACTCCAAAAACCAAAAAAACCCCAACCCACGTCGACAGGATTTACACATCTAATAAAACACCTCACAAAGCTGCAAGGAGGAGGGAGTGCTTCAGGTAGAACTACGGTGCCCAGGGAAATACTACCCTAGGCCTGATGCACAGCAAGGGTGTGCAGGACAGGAGATCAGGGACAGTGTCCCACAGCAAATGAAGTGCAAGGACAAAGGCTGCACAATGGGATACAGCTTGGTAAGTTCAGGGCTCTGGCTGATGCAGTGAGCAAGGGAACAAAGGAAGAGGAACCCTCAGTTGCTAATGAGCAGATCAAGAACTGGCAGGGCACAGCATCTAAGATTACTGTCATCTTAGATGCTGAGGGAGGAGGATTTCACGATTAAAGGTAGTTTAGGTAACTTAGCAACACACTATGCTAAGGCAAGGGACATACAGAAGTGGAACAGTGTCCCTGGGTTCAGTCCCCAGTACCAGAAAGAACAGAAAGCTGATCAATACAGCCTGTGGGCCATGTGGGGGGCTGGGAGATGGGATTTTTTTCACATGTGGAGGGAGTCCTTGAAGGGGAGACCTAACTCATTGCTGTGAGCAATCAATGTATTCGAGCGAACAGCAACAAGCACTGTAAACAGATTTTATATAACCAATCAAATAACTAAGCAAGTCAAATTTCAGATTGCCCTGAAGATTCAGAACACAAGAAACGGAGTACAGAAACCAAAGATATTGGGTCAACTTTATGTAGACCAACAGTAAAGCCTTTTTACAGGGCAGAAACTAGAGGGAATCGGAAATAAAGGGAGGGAGGGAGAAGAAACTGCCACATAACACGGGTCCTCGCCATAATCAAGGCCGCAGTGAGCCATCAGGGTAACTGCGCGAGTAACCCGGGGCCTCGTGTGCACGTGTAAACGCCCGGGCGCCATGTCTCATGGGCGCTGGAAAACAGATCATTTCTGTCCGGTGCGCCCCAGCGCCACCTGTCCTAAACTGGGATGAATTCCACCGCCCACTTGCGACCTTTCCTGAGCAATGGGACACAAAGCAGCAGCTCCCAACACGGAGAGCCTCCCGAGCTGGAGAGACGCGTGTCGGCCCGGACCCTGTCTGGCCTTCTCGACCAAAGGATGTGCGGACTGAGGGTGGCGGGAGCCTCGGTGGAGGCAGCGTCCCCTCAGTGCGCGGGAAGCAGTCTTACGCCCGCTCGACCCCGCCCGGCTCGGACAGCAGACGAGGTAAGCGAGGGTCGCTGTAGCACCATCCACTCACCCGCGGCGCCTCCATCTGCGCCGCCATCTTGAGGCCAGCGCCTTTCCCGCCCACACCGGCAACAAGCAGCCCGCGGTCGCGGCTCTCCAGCTCCCTCGGCCCCAGTACACGCAACCTCAGCGACACCGGAAGCTGCTGTCCGTCACGCAAGGCGTTGTTCGCGCCCCTTTCGGTGACGACATAGGCTGGGCGCGCCACAGTCCCGCTGCCTTCTGGGTAAGGAAGTTCCGGGCTGTACCTCCCAGAGTTGGACGAGAAGGCTCTGACCTGTAATCTGCGGCCTGGGCGGCTGTTAAGGTGTTCCAAGGCTGTCACGGAGGAGAAGGAGCCCGGATACTCTTACGTGGGACACACGCTTGTGCTCTGGGGAATCTGTTTTAAATGCTCTTAAGGGCGTAAGCGAACTCTATCGTAAATTACAAATTTTCACGTTACTGTAGACCTCAGCATCCCCCCAACCCCTCACTGGCCGTTTTCATCTTCCCAGATTGCATTAGTGGGATAGACTGGTCCCTACCACAGGGTCCTCCCCTGCCCGCCCGTGACAGACTTGGAGACACTGCAAAGCACCAGGAGGCTGTCCTTCCTTTTCAGTTGGAATGCATCCTGACGCCCAATACAGACAGCTTCCTTCAGTCCAGGCTCTCTCTCTGGTCCTCATCTTGTCTTCCCACATCGTCCCCTCCCAGAAGAACTGCAAACATCATACCACAGCGATATATGTGCACTTACTTTTACAGCAGCACATTTTGTAGTAGCTAAATCTTGGAAACAGCACAAATGCCCAACAACTGAGGAATGAATAAAAAAGATTTGGTCATTTTATATAATGGAGTACTAATCAGCCATAGAAGATAAACAAGACTTTTATAGGTAAATGGATGCAACTTGAGACCATACTGATACGTAAAATAAATCAGACTCACATGTGTACACATCATATTGTCTCCCAAGTGTAAGAACTGAAAGAGTAAATAAGATCCAAAATGTTTGATAGATATTGTGAAACAGAAAGAAATTTCTGGGATGACAGAAAGGAGAAAAAAGGAAAAAAATATATATGAATGATATATGAATATAAGATATACAAGAGAATATATATATGTATATATACAAGATAGCTAAAATAATTATACTAATTTCTGTTAGTTGAAAAGAACAGTTTGTGCTTATACTGTTTGATCAATCTTTCATGCCTATATATTGTAATCTGAGCAACTAATTTGTTTTTTCTTTCTTTCTTTCTTTGGGGGGTTACCGGGGATCAAACTCATGACCGTGCGCTTGCAAGTCTTTACTGTAGATTTACTGATCAAGGCAGGCACTTATGCAGCTGAGCTAAATCCCCAGCCCTGAGCAACTACTTTGAAGATAACAATATGCAGTATATTAACCATTGTTAGTCTATTATCTTGATTTGAATCTATCATTGATTTTATTTTTTTTTCTTAAAAAAAAAAAAACTCTTACAGCCGGATGTGGTGCATGTGCATGTAATCCTAGCACTTGAGAGGCTCAGACAGGAGTATTGCAGCAAATTTGAGGCCATCCTGGGTTACAAAGTGAGTTTAAGGCCAGTCTGAGCTGTACAGTGAAAGCCTGTATCAAAAAGAATAACAAACAAAAACTTCCAACATATAGGTTGTTAATACAACTATACAAAGTGCCTCATTTTCTTTGAACATCCACAATTCCACACTTGAGTTCATCCTATATTTACTGCTAATAAATGTATCTTATGTCTGTTTAAAAACATAAGTAAATAAAACTAAGTAAGCTTTTTTAGCAAATGATGTAAATCTCTGCATTTTCTTCATATAAAAATGTTGAAATATTTTCTAATTTTTATTTCATTTTAAAGAATTCTAATTTTAAATCATGTTTAATTGTGGTTTCTGACAGAAACAGAAACTTAAGTTTTGTGCTACTGTTAGAGAAGTATGTACCATAATATTTTGACAAATTGATACATTTCAGAATAAAAAAATGATAGAATATCTTTTTAAATTTTATTGTCATTTTATGGTCATTGCCAAACAAACTTTTTGAAGGATATCATTTTGTCTGTGAAGAACTGCCTGTTCAATACATACCTTGACATAATTTAATTTTGGACTTCTAATAATTTTGTGATTGTCATTACTACTAGCCATGATCTTGCCTTTAATGTCTGAAAGTCTATCTTCATTTTTGTTCAGTGATTTTGCCAGCTTTCAATGGAATTTTTAATTTCCTGGATATCTGTTGGAGTCTATTTCATGCATGTTATTCCTTTCCTATATTGATCATTCACAGTTTCCATCCTCTTTCTATCATCTATTTTCTTATCTGTCTCTACTGTAGATTTACTGAGCAATTCCTTTGTAAACTTTTTAAATCTGAGAGTTTATTTCTGATCTAATTTTCTCCATAGCTTCATGGATTTGTTTCTTCAGTTGCTATCATATCTGAAATTTCAGTTGTGTGTATTCTGATTTATTCTATGTCTATGTCTCATGAACTTTTTCTGGGTGGCTAGAAGTCTGAGATTGCATTTGGCTCCTTTGTCTTGTCTTGTTCTATTTAAAAAATTTTTTATTTGGTTTTCTGTGATGAGCCTTGTGAGTTTTTGTGGTAGGTAGCTATATCACTAGTATCATAGCCTCTTTAGGAAGTCTGTGTTTTAGAGATGTCTTCTTTTTGTAGATGATTCTTGGTTTATGTCTGTCTGAAGATCATACCTTCCCAATTATTGAAGAATGGAATGTTGGTATCTGTTTGGCTTAGTCCCTAGGCCTTTGGTGCAGGGCTGTGGTGAGATTATTACCCCAGAGCTTCCAGTATTGTTACAGGAGAGATAACAACTGATTACAACTGATATGACAACCTAGTTGAAATGGTAAAATTAGCATTAACAATAGCATGAAGCACAATGTAGAAACTGACAGACTGTGGTAGCTGTTGATTTTGTGCTTTAGATCATAGGCACAAAGTCTATAGTTATGTAACAGAACTGATTTCAAATTAGGAGTTTGCATGCAAAGTGTTTCCCATTGGTAGAGTGATTATACCCTGTGTGGGGGAATTTAGGAATGACAGTGTATAAAACAAAGAACTGGGAAGGAAGTAAAACAAAGCTGGAGGACAAAGGATGGTCATACAACATTTGGAAAAGTAGAGAAAGGGGTAGAAAAGAAAGGGTGAAAGAGTATTTGAGGGATTATCTGAGCTTGTCTCTGGGTTTGCAGGATAGTATTAGTTTTCTGTGGCTGGCATTCTTTTTTTTTTATTTTATTTAAAGAGAAAAACAAAGCCATACAGAAAAAAGGGTAGAAACAATACAAAACCTCAGAAAAAACCATAAATCACTAGTTGACAAACCACATACTGTCCTCCCAGAAATAGCTGTTCATGTTACAAAATTAAGGCATACAAAGTGAACACACAGTGAGGCTGCAAACAGTTACAAAAAAACAGGATGGAATAAAGGCAATTGAGACAGTATAGTGAAATTGGCACAGAACATCAAAGCAGGTCACCAGGACAACAGTAACAGGCAACACTGTATATCTCGTTGTCTTCACAATAGTTGTTCTTCTACTAGGTACAGCAAAATCAAAGAAATACACATTATAGAAGACATCAACACAGAGTATTGAATAGAGTATTGAATAGAGCACAGAGTATTGAATAGAGCAACACCGTTAATCAGGACAAAGCAAAATGGTGATAAAAATCTCTGCCTTCAGAGATAGTAGAAGGAAACTCCCCGACTTGCTGTACCAAATATGGTCTTCTACTAAGAGATACCCAGATACCTGGATCCCAATTGTTAACGGGGGGTGGGGGTGTGTGGTATGTTTGATTCTAAGCCCGAGCCCCGGTAAGCAGCAGGCTGCTTACTGGTTGGCTCGGCCCCCTAAGTTCCAGCATGGCGCGGATCTCAGGAGACTCTCTTGCTTCTGGTTTCCCCGCCCTGGGGTGGCCGTGGCTCCCCAGACCACAGTCACTTACCAGGGCGGCAGGCTGCTTACTGGTTGGCTCGGCGCCCAAAGTTCCAGCATGGTGCTGTGGCTGGTATTCTTCCCAGTCATTTATAAGTGAGAGAAAAAAGAGGAAAGAATGAAAAAGGAAGGAAATAAGAAAAAAAGAAGTAAAAGGAAAGAGAAATGAAAGAAAAAAGGAAAAGTAAGTTGGGAAAAAATGGTTGATTACTGAACTACTGGTTCTTCCCACACTGATTGCTGGTCCCATGGTGTGGGGGAGTGTCATGCACCTGGATTCTTGTGCTGGTAGCATCTGTGAGTCCCTGGTTCTCCCTGAACTGTTTGCTGGTCCCATGGGCTGGCTGCTGGTCTTGAGGCATGTGTGGGGGAAGTCAGGCACCTGGCTTCATGTGGTGGCACCTGCTGCCAAGTCCCTGGTTCCTTGTTTTTATGAATTGTATTAAACAAAGATGTAGCTTGGTGTGCTGGCACATACCTGTAATCCCAGCACTTTGGAGGCTGAAAGAGGAAGATTGTTGTGAGTTTGAGGCCAGCCTGAGCTACATAAGGGAGATAAAGCCAGCCTGTACTACGCAACGACAGGAAAATAGCACTCTACAAAAAACAAAAAACTTCTATTATAATATCTAAGGCACATAAGATAATAGGACATTCTGTACTCTTGTGTTACTTATGCTGACAGCTCATGTGTTTGTGTTTTCCTGCCTCTTTTGTAGGACATACTTGGCATGTGGCTGGTCTTGGTGTTTTGTTAGGAGGTTCTTATATTATGCAATGTGTAGTTGACAGGAACATAAAATATCAACAAAATGTGACCCTGAAGCAAGGCCAGCAGGTTGCTATAGCTGCTGGTTTCAAACAGGAGCCTAAGAGAATTCTTTCTGTGGTCTTTTGGCCATTTCAGAAGTTTGGAAATGGAATGGTCAATTCATCAGAAAGAAATAGCAGGTGAGTGTGGCAGACTTTAGGCGGCCTTCAGGAGAGAGACCCTGGTGCCTCGGGGCCTGCACCATGCAGTTGACTCGGGGTGCTGGGAGAACAAAGCACTCCTCCCCTTTCTGGGGGGTGGCTGTGAGTGTGGCAGACTTTCGGCGGCCCAAAGGAGAGAGACCCTGGTGCCTCGGGACCTGCACCATGTGGTTGACTTGGGGTGCTGGGAGAACAAGGAACTCCTCCCCTCTCTGGGGGGTGGCTGTGAGCCTGCCAGCATGCAGGCTGAGAATCAAACATCTCATGTCATCCTGTCCTCCATCCCATTGCTCCCTTAGCAAGTGGGAGCCAGTGAACTACACATCTTGTGAAAAGATTGCCTATGTTATTTAGTATGAGCTTCCCATATGCAAAGATATGGACGACCATTTGTAAGAAAACAAGAGACAATATGACAGATAGTGAAGATCAAAAAAAGTTCAACAAAATGTTCATAGTATTTACCATGTGTTTAGAATAAACATCAACATTTTCACATCAGCTCTGTATTTGCTTATAAAACCTGAAAGGTAATATCAGAAGTAAATTCCTTTATGAATTACAATGAAAATACAAATAGCCCTCTACAAAAAATCTTTACTTTATCACATCTAAATAATAAGATGTTAATAAAATATCAAATGTCTGATGAGTGCTTAGAGTAGAAATCAGCATTTCCACGTAAGCTATCTGCTTGTTTACAAAAACTCAGATAAAATAGAGAAAGAAAACCTATGTGAGCTGCAGTGTAAACACAAAAGTCTACCACAGGAATAGTCTTTACTTCAATGGTCACACCCAAGGAAGTCTTCATACATGACCACTACATGTTCCAGGCATATGTCTTGCTTACACTGGCAGCACATGTGCTTAGCTTCCCTTTCCTATGTGACAGACTATTCTTGTCACCTCTCTTCTGTTACTGTTTTTTCAGGAGTTTTCTAGTATGTTGTACAATGTTCATTTAGCAGGAAAATAAGATATCAATAAAATAAAGTATCAAATGTGTAGTGAGTGCTTAAAATAGACATCAACATTTTCTCATTAGCTATGTACTTTCTTACAAAGCCTACAGATAACATCAGAAATAGAAACCTATGTGAACTCAGTGAAAACACCACTACAACTCTACACCATAAATAATCTTTGCTTCAGTTGTCATATCGAAGGTAGTCTTTTTTTTGTACTGGGGATCCAACTCATGACTTTGTGCTTGCCAGGCAGGCGCTTGTGCCACTGACCTAAATCTGTGGCATAAAGGCAGTCTTAACACATGAAAATTGCATGTTCCATACACAAGTATCACTTAAACTGGTTGAACATGTGTTTTGTTTCCTTGTCCTTTCTTGTAGGGCACAATTGATAGCTTTTTGGTTTTCTTGTTTTAATAGTAGGTCTTTGGGATGCTGCAGTTGCCCATTCATTTGTCAGCTGCCAGTGTGCTCCACAATTTTTGTTTGTATAGCTTCCTGGCCAGAAATATTTTGTTTTTCTTCAACTGTAAAATATTTCTTATGAGTTCCAGTCCCAGTCCTCTAAAAAAATTTTGCCATGGTATATTTCACTTGTTATTTTCTTTGTAAACTATCAAGCTATGCATGCCACACAAGCTTAGTATTGAGTAAAACAATCACTGGCCAATTCTTTATGTTTACTTGCTGCATATTTCATTAACAACTCCTACTCTACCTTCAGTTTTGTTGTAGAACGTTTCTCTCAGACTTGCATTTTGTTGCTGTTTCCCTGTAAATATTTCCCCATCATGGTGAGATACTGACATCAGCAACACCAGTTTGTTTTGCTTTGCCATATAAGAGGCTAATGCTATTTCTTTTTGAAATCCATACATTATACTACACAGTTCTCTGTTTTCAAATTGGAACATTTCATTTGAAATTTCTACTTTGTTCCTGCATTGAGCAATTTGTGCTCTGCTAGCAAATGTGACATCAATTGTAAACAGGAAAACCAGATGTCAGATATCACATTCTGATTAGTTTGGGAGGTGGGAGCAACAAATCTGTTCATATCATTTGGTTTATTACAGTATAAATAAGGACTTGATGGTTGATTTCTATGATAAATGTTTGAAAATATTATGTCTTCACATCTGCCATAAATTTTTATCATATATTTTGACATAAGCCTTACATTCCTAAGATTACTCTTCCATAAGTCTTTTACATTCCTGGGATTACCATGAAAAATCCCTGCTAAATGCAACAGACCTATGAATGCTTTCAGTTCAGCTTGTGAGGTATCATAATAAACACATTTTTGAATATGCCTTTTGGTGCACACAGAATACTTTATTTGCATTTCAGCCTTTGTGTATTTTACAGCATCTTGTAGCATTTTGTCTGTTATAATTTACACCATTAAAGGGCAGTGCTGGCATTCTGTGCCATGTTTCACCCGTGCCAAGACCCTGACTATATATTTGGAACTAGTCCTACCATTAGATTGTTCCATTTGGTTTCATGGCTATTTTGCAACATTTTGAGTAGTCAAACATTGCTGTTTTATTTGTCACCTGGATTGAGGAGGTCTTCATTCCCTGTGTCTGTATTAGTTGATTCTTGCACCATTTCACTGTCACAGAAAATTTGGCTCCCATGGTCAGCATCAAAGTTGCCATCATCATCATCATCATCCACCTACGCCACTCTTCTGTTATGAAAGCATGATCCATAATGGATCATCTTCATCCATGCATGAGTAACCTAATGATTCACTTTTGACCTCTTCCAAAACTTGCAAATCTGGTTTTTCATAAGCTGTTGTACTGAACTGGGATACTTTTACCAGAAAAAACTAAAGAAAACTTTTATAAAAGCAAATCCTAGTCGGGTAAGGTGGCACATCCCTGTAATCCCAGCACTTGGGAGGCTGAAACAGGAGGATCACCATGAGTTTGAGGCCACTCTACATGACATAGTTCTAGGCAGCCTGCACTGCACACAGAGACCCTGTCTCAAAAACAAAACAAAACAAAACAAACAAAACCAAAACAAATCCCAAACAAAACACACACCCCAAGAAACAAACAACCAAAAAAACTAACTTGTAGAATGATGTGGGTGTATTATACCCTCTGTGATGCTTAGGCAAACATATGCAAAAACTTCCACGGAACATCATGTATGCGTAACTCCTGGCTTGACCTTTTTGCACACAACATGCACATTGCCTTTCATCATACCAAGTGAGTAAACATGAAGATTGCTTTCTGTATCCCTCAATAAAAGGCACTAAAATTCATGGCAAGCTACTATTACACTAAAGTAAAAATTTATAGTAGAACAATATGGGATGAGTTTGTGGTACCCAGTGTTATACTGCATGTATACTCTCAAGATCCATCTATTTTCCATATAAATAACTCCAGTTTATCCTCCTTATGATTAACAATACTGTATTGTGTATGTATATCACATTTTGTTTGTTTATTCATCTGTGGTGGGTATCAACTTCATTACATTGTTTTACGAGAAACATGTAGAATACTTATGCACACAGCTCTAAGTATATTTATGTATACAAAGGTCTGCCACTTAAACATCAAGCAGGTCACACTTGGAGCATCTTGTGTTCTTAGAATGTCAGAGGGTTGTCCATGGTCCTTCCACTGACTAGTGTCAACCTCAGGTTCCCAGTTGGGATCTTGCCACAGGCTTTCCTAATTTTCCACACAGTTAACCTCTCTTGGCCTCACTTTCTTTGCTGTTACATCCTAGTTATTCCCAGTCTTTCTCAGACCAGCAACTTCAGTGGTCCCCTGTGGCCAGGCAGCAGGTAGTATCCCACCCCTGTTCACCTTTCTCATGGCTTTTTCTCTGCCCTCTTTACTATTAGGTCAAAGCAATACTCATGCCTACCAGGTTTCAGTATAACCCAGGACCTTAGTGTATTCTGGGGGCTGGCAAGGAATATCTAACTCAGGTACTGATTTGAGTTGTATCTTTGAACCCCAATGATCTCTTGTCTCAGTTTGGGGAGGGTCTCTTTTGCAGTCCACCAGGGTAGTGGTGTTTTCTGCGGAAAGAGAACCCTTCTGCACAGAATCTGGTAGTGTTTGGGGGAAACTGGAGGGAGGCTGCATGGGCCCATTAATGTTTTGGGGGGTGGTGAGAGAGTGTCTTCCCTGTCTGCCCCAGTGTCTTTTCCACCCCAGCTCCCACTGCTCATAGCCACTGCATACCTCTGTGATTGTCATTGTCTCATAGATCCCTCAATGCCTGGTTCTGGGTCTGCAATCAGGACCATGTCCCTGTTCTTCTGTCTTTAAGGCTCTTGGTCCTAATTCAGTCACTGTCCTCTGAGAGATCCTCTGGTTTGTGCTCTCCTTACGGCCCTGCTCTGAGAGGCCCTTTCACAAATGTCATGCTTGCTGGCTCCTCCCCACTGGAGGAGAATTAGGACAAGCAGGTAACAGGCAATGGCTGCCAGACTGGGCATCAACTGCAGCTTGGAAGGTCTTGCTGTACTTGGGGGATCTGAACTTTTTCTAGGGTTTCACATTCACAGGACTTGAACTTTATTTGTTACTGGAATTGAGATATGGCCCTGTTTCCTTACTCTAAACACCTCAGTTACTGAATTTTATATTGTGAAATTATCCTTCAAATTGTTTTCCCATGCATGGGATTTTGTTCACCCACCATATCTGAGTACTTCTGGGCCTTGCTGAGTGCCTTTCAAGTGTCTCAATGCTGCTATATCTATACCACTATCAAGATTTTCAAAAATACCAGTCTAGATTTTCATGAGCTACTAAAAACAGATTTTTGACTCTCCAAATACATCTGTGCTGTAGCCCACACAAATATGTCTGTGTTGTAGTCCCTTTGTCCCCATACACATAGGAAAGAGTGGCAGCATGCACACGGTTCCCCAGGAAATGACCATCCTGTGTGTGAAGATACCTTTGTTTACAAACCTGGAGAGCATAAACATTCTACATGGAACACCTGTGCTGGGATTTCTCAGGTGCTACTATGATAATGACCTTTCTCTGGAATGTACCATCCACTCATTCCAGCTGTCACTGCAGCTCTTATGTCCAAACAGACAGTTGAAATAATAAGGAAAGTATTTTTGGACTGTTGATGTACTGAAAGTTATTGGTGAGGATTACATTACTGTTAAGCTAGTTAAAGGACCAGTTCAGGGAAAACATAGCTGTAGCATGGGTCAAATGTCATGTTTTCAGTGAAATAAGCACAGAATGATGCTGGGCACATGGCTGTGGTAGAAGCTGGCAACCTCCAGAATTTCATTTCTAAAGTGTAGTTTCATTTACTTCGGGAATGAATATGTAGTATTAGAAAGACTTCCCAACATGGAAAAAATAGAAAAGGGAAGGGGACCTGTTATGGTTGTTTGCAAATCAAATGTGTTTAGTAAGCAGCCAGTAGGTTTTAGGCATCATGTTGGTGCGTGGAAGATGATGGGAAACAGACAGATGTGCCTGCCCTTGTGGAGCTCATGGTTTACTCAAGGAGGATGGGAAACAGAAGTATTCAGTTACATACCATCCTGTAATGTGGCAGGAAAATGGAAAGAAGGGAAGGATGTGAGTGTGCTGAGAAGTGGTGAGCTCATCCACAGCAGTCTTCCTAAGAGGGAAGTAAAGCCAATGCAAGGATGAGACTCTGAGCCACATGGTTCAAAAGATCAAAAAGTAAAAGGACATACATGTGTGCTAAATGCATGTGTTCTTAAAAGAACATATTTAAATACAAAGCCAGGGTTATGTTTGGCTGCTCCATGCACTCTGAATTATGTTGGAGTTTTCTCAGCTGGTTCTACAGCCCAGACTCTCAATAGTCACATGCAGGCAGGATTGGGAATGGCCACAAAATTGTGCCCTGCTTTGCGGTGCTGTGGAATCTTATCACCTGAGTGCTACTTCTGAGTAATTATAGGCTACATGAAGCTCAGATTGCTCCCATGAGATAAAAAGCATTAGCAGGGGAAGAGAACAAGAAGTCACCAAGAAGCAAGCTCTCCCTGTGAGTCAGTGCCACGTGCAGGCTGCTGGGGCGAGAAGCAGATGCCAACCTTTTCCCATGAGTCAGCACTATTATCATACTTCAGAGGAAGAGAACTAGATATCACCAAGAAGCAAACCCTCCCTGTGAATCAGCTGGTTCTACAGCACCATGTGCAGGCTGCTGTGGAGAGAGCCAGATGCCTTCCCCCTCTGGCTGTGGGCTGGGAAACAGGAAGAGCCAACACTCCTTCAATTCCCCACCCCACCATAAGCAACCAGCTGATCTGGAGAAACAGGCTGTGGTGATAGTTATTGAAGTAAAATACAACTTAGTGTTTCACTGGCTTTGCAGGTCAAAAGCTGGTAGTCTGATCATTTATTTAAAGGATAACAATACACAATGTAGCATCTATGTGGGATCTCCTTCTGAAGGTGGTAGCCACTGTTAATTCCCATTATCTTGTTTTGGAGTCCTGTATAAGTTTTATTGTTTTGTTGGTGTGGGTTTTTAAAAAATTTTATTTAAAGAGAAAAAAACCCAAACAAAACAGAATAAAGGGTAGCAACAATACAGAATTCCAAGGAAAAAGGGAAAAGAACCAAAAAAACCACTAAGAAAACATTACTTGACAAATTACATACTTACATCTTGGAAATATTTGTTCAAATTACAAAATTAAAATATGCAAAGTATACATTCGAACAGTGACACTGTTAACAGTTCTGCTCCACGATCTGACAAAGACAGCAATATGGTCATCCATCTTACACACTCAAACATACATGCAATTATATCAAAAGGGTAAGTTTAAACACAACAAAACAGAATAAAGCAGGTCACAAGAAAGCAATGTAAGAGACATAAATTTCAAAGCTAGGCAATCGGAGATATTCACTCTTTATCATATTGACTCTTGTTTTCTTCCAAATAGTTGTCCATATTGTCACATACAGGGGGTTCACATGAAACAACATAGTATGGAACTGATCTAAGCAGGACGAGGAGGGCATTTCAGGTCTTCAAGACCAGACATTAGGGAAGCCAAGAATGGCTGTTATAGTGTCTCTCATTCTCTTCAAAACAGCTGTCATGTGTGTTTAACTTAAACAAAACAAAACAAGCTAAAATCACTTTGAACAAAGAATGATAGTATTGCTGGATTTCACATCGTGACATTATGGAGTCAGCACCGGGTATTTTAGTGTCTCTTTTTCTTCAAAATAGTTGCTCATTTCAACATGCATTATATAGTTGGTTGTCGTAAACTGTTTATAAGCTCTACACATGCATAAGTTTCTACATGTATATCTATCATTTCTGTATTAGAGGGAAAAACAAAACAAAGCAAGACAAAACAAAACAATTGCTAGAAAATCATGAAGCAAAAAGTCATATAAAACCACAATACAAGGTGATCTACAATGGTTACCATGATGTCTCAGCAGTATATAGCAACATTAATAAAAACAAAGTATTGGAGATATTATAAGACTTCAAAAGCAGGCAATAATCAAACCAGAGTGGGTATCTTAGTGAATCTTGTCATCGTCAGTGTAGTTGCCTATACTCTTAGACTTGATGCTATCAATCATAACAGATTTGAATAAAATCAGTCAATACAAGATAGCACTCTAACAAACCAGAATAAAATAAGATCAGTCATAATAAGACAGTGTAAGTTATACAGGGCTTCTGATTAAGTTGATAGGAAATTAAGGATGATTACCATATTATGTCCTCTTATTTTTGGGATAGCTGACCTTGTCCTCGAGTCTAGTATAAGTAGACAAACTGGAACAGCATGCAATCCATCCAACCAGAGTGATGAGAATAATGTAGATTTTAAATCTTGTTACCCCATTAACAATATCCTCTGCCTTCCTTTTTTAGACAGTTCTTCCCCTTTCACTCCCATAGTGTGCACTGCTTATTTTGGGTCCCACTGCCTCTTTATATAGAGCATCTTGATGGGCCCTATCTCCTGATATACTCTGCCTGTGTTTCTCTCTGTTAGTATTTCGAGGCTCTCTAACTAGAGATTATAGCCAATCTTCTCTGCCTCATTTCTGCTATTCTATTTTTCTGCCATTGGTAGTCTATTTTGCTCTTCTACTCCACTGTCTGCCTTGTTCAATGAGGCCTCTCTGCCACTGTTCCTGAAATGCTCGTATTCTTTTTCTTTCTTTCTAAAATGTCCTTTAGTATATTTTGTAGGGTTGGATTGGTGGTCACAAATTCTCCCAGTTCCTCTTTGTCATGGAAGCATCTTGCTTCTCCATTAATTTCTAGAGAGAGTTTTGCAGGATACATCAGTCTGGGCTGGAGATTGTTCTCCTTCAGGGCTTGAATTATTTCACTCCAAGCTCTTCCTGACTTGATGGTCTGTGTTGAGAGATCTGCCGTGATTTTGATGGGTTTTCCTTTATAGGTGATCTGTTTCTTTTCTCTGATGGCTTTTAATATTCTGTTCTTATATTGAATTTCTGGGATCTTGATTATTATGTGTCTGGGTGTAGCTCTGTTTTGGTTGTAGTTGGCTGGAGTTCTGTATGCTTCATGTCTGCATATCATTTCCTTTTTCTATGTTTGGGAAGTTTTCCTTAATAATTTCTGTGAATAGCCTTTGCAGTTCTTCTGTTTTGACTCCTGCTTCTTCATTCACATGCTTTATTCTTAAGTTTTAGATCCTCTTGTCATCCTCAAGCCTTTGTATGCTTACTGCCTGCTCCCTTGGTCTTTTTAAGAGACCTTCCCTTTCATGATTACACATTGCAAGCCTGTGTTCAATTTTTGATAGCCTATCTTTGGTTTCTTTCAAGCAGTTTTGCCAACTTTCTATGGAGTCTTTAGTTTGCTGGTAATCTCTTTGAATCTGCTTCATGAATTCTAGGGGTTTTTTTTCTTCATGGAACATTTGTCTCCTTTTGTGTTCCTCCATTCTTTTGTCTGTGTCTTCTTGAGAGATGCCCAGCCTTTCTTTTATCACTCTACTTATCTCTTGTTTAACTTGAATTAATATTTCAGTTTTGATCTTGTTTACGAGGTCCTGAAGATATCTCTTTATGTCCACTGATGCAGTGTTTGATGTTGCATGTTTCCTGCCCTCAGTCTCTTTTATATTTACCTCTCCTGGATCAATATTCTCAGGGTTGGGAGATGGGGGCTTTTTCATTTTTTTATGGATTAAGTAATTTTTTCTGTACCAGGGGTTGAACTCATGACCTCATGCTTGCCAGGTAGATGCTTATGCCACTGAGCTAAATCCCTGGTCCCTGGGGGCTTTTTCTTATTTCTCCCTCTCATCATATTTTTGGTTCCTTCCATACAAGTGTATAGTGTAATTCCCAGCCCCTTTTCTCGTTGGTTAGGGTTCTTCTGGAGCACATAGGCTAGGGGACCTTTGCAGGCCTTCACTGCATCAGTGTGTGCTGCCCTCAGGGAACTAACTGATTTGTGATGATCCACTGGGTCCCAGCCCAGTCCAAGCAGATTCCACCAATCCTCTCTGTGAGGGGAGCAACCAACTGAAGCTGCTTCCTTACAGAGCCAGGACTTTCCTGCCTAACTCCAATATGTCGTCTAGTTGGTTGCCTCTTTCCCGCAGGAGGGTCCCATTCCCATCACTCACTGCGTGTTGATGCCGGTCTGAGAACTACTGGGCTCCCCGACCTCTGACCTCAGTGCAGCTGCAGTGCGAATTTTTATGCCTCTGGGTGGGTTGCATGCAGGGCTGGTTCTGGGCAAGCCACGCACAGGGCTGTTCAGCTCCATGCTCCAGCTGCTCAAGCCAGTCACTTTGGTGCAGGTTCGGTCACTCAAGTGGATCTCGGGCACAAATTCAGGTGGCTCAGCCAGAGTGCAGTACTTGCCGATCTTAGCTTCTCTAATGGTAGCCCTGGTACCTTGTATTTGAGCAGTTTTTTTCTGGATTGAGAGAGTCCATCTCCCTCCGTTTGGATCTCTCCAGGGTGTTCTATTCTGGCATTTGAGCTGTCTCTCTCAGAGAGGCTCCATATCCTGCTACCTCTAGGCCCACCATCTTTGAAAACTCCTCTTGGTGTGGGTTTTATTCTGTTTTGTTTTGTTCAATTTTATTATATACAATGGCATGGGGGTTATTTCAAAGTTAATAAGATCTATTATGATAGCCATTTTGGATTTACCATTATCTTGTTTTGAAGTCTTTTGTTGCATTCATCATTTTGTTTTTATTGGCTCTATTCTGTTCTGTTTTGTTTGCTTTTTACTATGTCTGACGGAATCTACAGCTATTTTGAAGACAACAAGAGGCATTATGGTAATCTCTGTTCATTTCCTATTGTTTTGAAGTCCTGTGTCACTTATAATGGTTTGTCTTGATTGGCTTCATTCTGTTTTATTTTGCTTAGCTTTAGTCTCTTTAAAATAAAAATAAAAAAGATAAAAAAGTATTGTTTCCCAAGTCCCCTGAAGGGGGAAATCTGCTCTTTGGCAGCACATATACTGAAGGGAGAAATTCAACTTGACACTTGATTACACAGAATCACCTAGGTACAAACAGTGACTGTGCAGAGCTGAAAGGTAATAGATGCTCTCATATAGCCATGCAAATGCAGCATCAAGGCTGTTAGTTGCAGTATGTTCATTCAGAGACAGAAGAGAAGGTGTCAGACAGGGTATGGAGACTGAGGAGGGATGGATTTGGGCAACTCTGAAGCAGGTGGACAGGGGTAGGACTTTTCCTCTGGTTCTGTCTTAAGAGTCTCTGTTGGTATACCAAAATACCACAGACTAGGTATTTTTATGTATTTTTATTTTAAAGAGAATAAAATAATAATACAATGAAATGAAACAGTGATAAGGCAGTAGGCAATCTACCATAATTACTATATTGCATAATGTTGTTCTCTAAATAGTTGCTCAGATTACAGGCTTTAGGTTGCCTCACAGGCCTGGGTTTAGGTTTCTTCCTGGTTCTCCCAGCCCATGCCATGGCAGGCTCACAGGTGGGGTCTTAGCTTCTTTTCTGGTTCTCCCAGTCTGTGCTTCAGTGGCTCCAGACTAGGTCATTTATAAAGAATAGAAATGTATTCCTTCACAGGCCTGAATGCTGCAAGTCTGAGATTAGGCCCTGGTATTTTTTGTGGGCTTCTGTGCTCCATCCTCATGTGGTAGGAGAGCAGAAGAGAGACCCTGCTTCACATGAACTGTCAGAGTAGTTTTAACTCACAGTGGTGGAGACTAAGGTCCTAAACACCTTCCCAAAGGCCCCACATCCCAGACAACTGCATTGCAATTAAGTGTCCAACGACAGCTTTTTTTCCTCAAATCACAGCAGGTTGCCTCAGAAAATTCCATTTCAGCCCTAATTATCAATGGTCATGTGTAAACACAGTGAGTAATACAGTTTTATTCCATATAATATGTCTTATTTGGTACCATGAGATATACTCAGTTCCTTTTATGACTCTGAAAACTGTTTAAAAAGAAGAGCCTCCTACTAAATGCCATGTTGGGGCAGGACAAGGACTCGTGTGTATCCAGTCAGAACAAGTGTTCAGAAGGGATACTGGAACTTCAGCATGAAGAATGGACAAATACACAGAATGTGGTACACTCACTTATTGGAATACAAATGGAATTTATTTTAACTCTAAAAGGAAATACATGAGTTTAAATATTGCATTGTTTATCTTGTGTGAGAAATCCAACTATATACAAGGAGCAAAATGGAGCACAGATCATTGGAAATAGGGGAGCAAGAGATGGGAGCTGTGAGGAGAGGAAAGAGAAAAAGGAGATATAAAAAATTGAAGCAAAAAACAGAAATAGAGCTTCTGCCAATGGGGAGGGGGAAAAGGTTTGGAAGGAGGAGAGGGGAAGGGAACAAAATGAATGAAGATGTGTTATGTACATGTACAAATCCCCCATGATGAATGCTAGCATCATATACTGCAAACGTGTACTAATAAAAAAAGAAATCACATTCTAAATCATACTACAGCATAACTAAACCTAAACATTATTCTAAGCAGAAGAGGCCAGGTGCAAAAGGTCACATAGTAATGGAGTATAGTATCCAGAGTATAAATATCTTTAAATCCAGAAAGGAAATTAGTGTTTGTCTGGAGTTGGTTGGAAAGGTGGAATGGGAGACAACTTTTCAATGGCCATAGGGTTTCTTTTTGAGGTGATGAAGTGTTTTGCAACTAGATAGAGATGGTTGGTAACTCCCTGGTCTTCTGACCAAGGAGATTGTGGGATCACAGAGGAAAGTGATCAAGGATTTATTGTGTGTCTCAGAAGAGTCACTAGAAAAAAAAATCTTCCAAGTTTTCACAAAAAGTAACTGGTTTAAGAAGTGGCTATGACTTATACAGATTGCTGACAATGACAGGAGTATTAAGAGGTACTGTATATGGTTCCAAGGTAAATCCTGAGAAGACTTAACTGACCTAGATAGATACCAAGTGACTGATTGCAATTAATACATGTCTCACCTTGGCTTGGTCTTAAACAACCTGCAGAAAAGTATAAGTATAAGAGATATAAAACAATGTCATAGTAATATGCTAGCTATAAAAGAAACTCAAATCACTAACACCATCCAACAATTTCCAGCTTAACCAGTAACTTACTACTGTTAAGGATTAATGGGATGTATAGGATTAAATTGATAAATACAAGGACTTAAAATACTGAGGCTGGAAATCTTTAGACTAAACTAGTAAGTTCACTTAGAATGAAAAGGGTTCAAGAGGGAGAAGGTCTTCTGCAGAGGCCTCCAAACACAGCTCCTCCAACATCAAGTGATCACCCTTTGCCACAGCTATAAAGCAGAAAAAGGGGAGATGTGGGAAGCACCTGAAGCTGGAGATTGATCACCCTTGTGGGGCTGGAGTAAGGCTGGTCCTGAGAATAAAAAGTATCTGAGGTGAGTCACATGAAAATGCTGCACAGGTCCAGAGAACATCAAACACCCAAGGCAATTTATGTGAACAGATTTATGGGCAGAGGGGTGTCACATGACATCAACCTGCTGAATGTATAAATGCACTGGGGTGGTTTCGTCCTATCCAGCGAAAGGCCTCCACTTGTCCTCAACTTTCATATTCTGACTCTTATTTTTATTTTTTCATCCTCCTACCTCTTCCCCCACCCCCTGTCATGGAGATCATTACAAAATAGCTCTTAACATGATTTAAAATTAACCAATTGGCTCTCTATGTTTACTTGTGAGTCTGTCTAAGGCATACGCCTCTTGTCTGGAGATAGGCAACATACGCGTAGTAAGTGAATCTCTATGAATCTCTGGACTCAGTTGAGGCCTGCAGTAGCCTATGATGCCATGATAACTCAAAAGAAAACACCAGACCATGGCAGAAGATGTGTGGCTCCAACTACAATTAACTATATAAAGACTGTAGCTTCAGGCATCTGATTCCTACAGTGAAGAACAACCAGGAGATAAGATAGTTCTCCTAAATTAACATAATTTATTACTTGGACAAGTCCTTGACCTCTAAAGGTCCTGCTCAGTTTCTCACGCATTCCACTCTAGGCCCTTCCCTTTTTTGAAAATTAAAAATGGGTAAAGTTTTTTGTCTCAGCACCAAGAAAAACTCGAATTATTCTAGACGGTTTTGATCCTCCTGGAGCCCTAAAATCATACCACTTGTCTCTTTATTTAAGCCTTCGCTGTTTATTCATTTAGGACATTATGGGCCTGAACACTCCACAATACTTGGGAATTTCAAGAGCTGCACTGGATGCAGTACAACAACGTGTTTTCTCAGTGGGATTATGAGTTTGATTTCATAGATTCATTATACCTTTTCAGTTCAGATTGTAAGTTGGAGTTTCAGAAAAGTGCTGATGTGTCTATCTGGGTCATCTGGGATCCTTCCCAAATCAGACTTGATCTGCTTAAAATCTGCAAGGGAGGAGGGTACCTGTAATTTTATAGTGCCAAATCTCCCATTGCTCATCTTCTGTAGAATAAGGAGGGAGAAGGGTCCCTCTTTGTGGGAAGCTGGACCAGGATGTGGATGACCAGTTGGTTCAGCATGGGAGGGTGTGCACAAATGCTGTCTGTACAGGGGGTTAGGGTTACCTCCTGGGCTCTTGTTAGTTACTAGGAGTGTTCGGTTCAGCTTACACTGCTGACAAAACTTTAGGTTATGTCTCATGGCAAGAAAAATATACATAAGGGACTTCTGACCATTTTCTGTCCTTTCAAAACCAACCACATTGAATGATGGTGTTATAATTCACATTTTCCTTAAATGACCATTTTTTTCTCCATTTAACAGAGGGCAGAAAGACTAGATGTGGGGAGAAAAGAAATTCAGATGGCCCTTTCTCAGAGTCTAAGGGTCAAAAGAGTTCCAGTTTTTGAGGATACATTGCAAAGGAGTGATGAAAGCTGAAACCAAGTTTTTATTTTTCTGAAAAACAAGCAAAGTGATGGGAGGTGTTGCTTATTTTTCCCTATTGAAGCATTCTCCAGTCAAGGTATCCCTTGGTTATCTGTGAGGTCCCAGGTGATAGGGACTGCACCACAGGATCAAGAGAGGACAAGGCTACTGAATCATTGCTCTGACCAGTATGCCAATGACCCTCTCCCATGTCTCTGAAACACTTTGGTTGTGATCACAGCCAATTTTCTTCAACAAAAGAAATTTAAATACCTCTGAAAGTCAAACTAGAGATAGACTGCAAAGCCCTCTGTTATGCTCAAAAGGGCCATCAAGTTTAAATCAGGATAGGATCCCAGCGGCCAAGAATCTGGGGGAATATCATCAAGTAAACATTGTTTTAGGACCATAAGTGCACCATCAAACCCAAATTCAAAGTGAAGATCTCAACTAGACCTAGGTTGTCGCCTGTCACCAACATGTCCTGTTAACACCATCCCCATCTGAAAATCATTCCTAACACCACCAACATCAGGAGTCCTTGATACATGCATGTTAAGGGGATCCTGGCAAAAATTGTGATAAGGGCCATGAATCATGTTCTTCTAAAACTACAAAATACACTCAGACATCCTCCAGAATATGAAGCATTGGATATTTCACCAAAGATAGGCCCAAGGAATTAGGAAAGACTACAAGAATTTACTGTCTTGCAGTTGAACTCCACTGACTGTGGTATCCCTCATACTTGCACCCCCTATTCATTTGAAAAAGAACTCCCTACTTTCTATTTAGTACTATAATATTAGTACAACCTTTTCTTTTCCTGAAGCGTGTGGGCAATTTTGGGGACTCTGAATATACAGTCTCAAGTTGCATCCATTTTTTTTTTTACAAATGACTCAAGTTTATCCTTAATGGTAGAGTAGTATTCTATTGTTTACAAATACTATTTTTGCTTTATTAATTCATCTGTTGATGGATATATAGGCTGTTTCTAAGATTTAGCTGTTATGAATCATGTTGCTGTAACCACAGGTATGCATATGTCCCTGTAATATGATGTCTTTAATTCTTTCAGTAGGATACAGATAGGGGGAATAGCTAGGTTGAATTGAATTTCTAGTTTTAGTATTTTGTTTGGTTTTTGAGACAATGTATTGCTACGTAATACAAGCTGCTATTAAACTCACTATGTAGCCCACAATGGCTGCAGACTCACAGCAATCCTCCAGTCTCAGCCTCCTGACTTCTGAGATTACAGATATGTGCTACTAGACATGGTAGAAATTTCTTTTCTTAAAAAATTTTATTTTTAAAGAAGGTAAAATCAAACAGAACAAAAAAGATCATAAGAAAACAATGTAAGAGACATAGATTTCAAAGCAAGACAACTGGAGATCTTCACTGTCTATCACATTGTCTCTTGTTTTCTTCCAAATAGTTGTCCATATCTTTGAATACAATGAATTGATACAAAACAAAATAGTATAAAACTGATCAGAACATGATGGTTTTAAAAATTTTTATTTAGAAACAAAAAAACAAACAAAACAGAAAAAAGGGTAGCAACAATACAGAATTCCAAAGGAAAAAAAGAAAACAACAACAACAACAAAACCATGAAGAAATCACTAGTTGATAAGTTACATACTGTCATCTTGGAAATAGTTGTTCAAGTTCCAAATTAAACCATACAAAGTAGACATTCAAACAGTGAGACTGTTAACAGTTCTGCTCAACAATCTAACAAAAACATTAGTATGGTCATCTACCTTACACACTAAACACACATGCAGTTATATCCTTTAGAGCACTTTCTTTTCCTCTCTTTTTTACAATAGCAATTATACATTTTGGGTTTTATTACTCCATTTCTTATTACTTTTTACACTAGAGACACAATGTGATATTTATAAATATGATTCCTATTTATTTCACTAATGAGGATAGTCTCAAGTTGTCTCCATTTGCCAATGAAGGCCTAAAGATCATCCTTTTTATAGCTGAGTAATATTCCATTGTGTAAAAATACCACATCTTTTTCATCCACTCTGCAGTTGATGGGCATCTTGGTTGTTTCCAAGATTTAGCTATTACAAATTGGGCTGCTATAAACATGGGTGCACATATATCACTGTGATATGAACTTTTCGGTTTTTCTGGGAAAATACCCAGGAGGCAAAGAGCTGGATTGAATGGAGCTTCCACTTGTAGTCTTCTGAGAATTCTCCATATTGATTTCCATAGTGGTTGCACTCATCTACACTCCCACCAACATTAGAGCAGTGTTCCTTTTTCCTCACAGCCTCGCCAACATTTGTTATCAGTTGATTTCTTCATGGCAGCTATTCTTTCCGGTGTGAGGTGATATCTCAATGTTGTTTTAATTTGCATTTCTCGAATGACCAGTGATGGTGAACATTTCTTCATGTATTTCTTTGCCATTTGTATATCTTCATCTGAGAACTGTGTGTTCATCTCAGCTGCCCATTTTTGGAGAGGGTCTTTGAATTTGGGGGGGGGTGATGTTTTTTAATTCTTCATATATTCTTGATATAAGTCCTTTGAGGGGTTGCTGGCTAAAATTCTTTCCCATTATGTGGGTTTTCTTTTCACTCTGCTGATGATTTCTTTTGAAGTGCAGAAACTTTTCAATAATATGAGATCCCAGTTGTTGATTCTCTGAAGTGTTTCCTGTGCAGGTTGCATTTTGTTCAGGAATTCTCTGCCTACTCCTATGTCTCCAAGACTTCTACCTACCTTATCTTCTAGCAGATTTAGTGTTTCTGTTTTAATGTCTAGGTCTTTGATCCACTTAGACTTTAGTTTTGTGCATGGTGATAGGCATGGATCTAGTTTCAGTCTTCTGCATGTGGAGAGCCAATTTTTCCAACAACATTTATTAAAGAGGCTATCCTTCTTCCAGTGAACATGTTTAGCCCCTTTGTCAAATATCAGGTGGCTGAGTGTCTTTGTACTTATACTTGTATCTACTAATCTGTTCCATTGATCCTCAGGTCTATTTCTTTGCCAGTACCATGCTGATTTTATCATTGTGGCTTTGTAGTACAGTTTCAAGTCAGGAATTGAGATGCCTCCTGCCTTGCCTTTCTTGCCCAGAATTGCCTTTGCTATTCTAGGTTTCCTCTGGTTCCAAATGAATTTTATGAGTCTTTTCTCTAGATCTGTGAGGTATGTCAAGGGTATTTTGATTGGGATTGCGTTAAATCTGTATAACAGTTTTGGGAGTATGGCCATTTTCACAATGTTGGTTCTTCCTAGACAAGAACAAGGAACATCCTTCCATTTTCTAATATCCTCTTCAATCTCCTTTTTCAGTGTAGTATAATTTTCTGTATATAGGTCTTTTACATTTTTAGTTAGGTTGATTCCTAAGTATTTCATTTTTTAAGATGTTATTGTTAAGGGTGATATTTCCGTAACTTCCGTATGTTCTCTCAGTGAGTTTCTTGTTTGTGTACAGGAATGCTATTGATTTTTGAGCATTGACTTATTGTAGCCAGCTACACTGCTGAATTTGTTTATTACCTCTAGTAGTCTTTTAATGGAATTTTTTGAGTCTTCTATATAGAATATCATGTCATCTGCAAATAGTGATAATTTAACTTCTTCCTTTTCTGTCTTTGTTCCTTTTATTTCTCTCTCTTATCTGATTGCTCTGGCTAGTGCTTCCAGAACTGTATTGAAAAGGAGTGGTGATAGGGGACATCCTTGTCTTGTTCCTGATTTTAAAGTGAAAGCTTTCAGTTTTCGTCCATTTAGTATAATATTGGCTATTGGTTTGTCATAGATGGCCTTTATAGGGTTGAGGTACATATCGTGTATTCCGAGTTTCTGAAGGGTTTTTATCATGAACATGTGTTAGACTTTATCAAAAGCTTTTTCTGCATCTATTGAGATGACCATGTGGTTTTTATTTTTGGCTTTGTTGATGTGGTGTATTACATTTATTGATTTGCGTATGTCAAACCATCCCTACATTCCTGGAATGAACCCCAATTGGTCATGATGTATCATCTTCTTGATGATTTGCTGCATTCTATTTGCCAGTATTTTATTGAAAATCTTTGCATCTATGTACATTAGTGAGATTGGCCTATAATTCTCCTTTTTGGTTGGGTCTTTCTCTGGTTTTGGTATCAGAGTAATACTTGCCTCCAGGAATGAATTAGGGAGGATTGCTTTCTTTTCAATTTCTTTGAAGAGTTTATGGAGTAATGGCATCAAATCTTCTCTAAATTTCTTATACAATTCAGCTGTGAATCCATCAGCACCTAGGCTTTTCTTTGCTGGTAAGGTTTTTATTATGTTTTCAGTTTCAATCGCTGATATTGGATTATTCAAGATTGCTATATCTTCTTGGTTGAGCTTTGGTAGTTCATGTTTCTAGATATCTGTCCATTTCCTCTGTTTTCCTCTCTCTGCGAGTAGAGATTTTCAAAGTAGATATTCATGATCTTTTGAATTTCCATGGGATCTGTAGTAAATTCCCCCTTTTCAGTCCTTATTGTATGAATTTTGGTTTTCTTTCTTTCTTTTTCTTATAAGGTTAGCTAGAGGTTTGTCAATTTTGTTTATTCTCTCAAAAACACAGCTTTTTGATTCATTCATTCTTTGTAATTTTTTTAGTTTCAATTGCATTGATTTCTGCTCTAATCATTACAATTTCCTCTCTTCTATCAGCTTAGGTTTAACTTACTCTTCTTTTTCTAGAAGCTTGAGATGAAACATTAGATTGTTTATTTGTGCTCATTCTGTTTTCTTGATATGACAGTTTATTGCTATATATTTCCTTCTTAAGACTGCTTTCATTTCATCCCACAGATTGCAATAGGTTGCTTCTGCATTTTCATTGAATTGTACATGTTGCTTTATATCTTTTTAAATTTCATTTGTAGCCCACTCGTTCAAAAGGTTCTTATTTAATTTCCAGGTATTTATTACAGTTTTGCAATTTCTTTTGCTATTAATTTCCAATTTTAGTGCACTATGGACAGATAGTATGCATGGGATAATTTCAATACCTTTGCATTTACTTAAGAATATTTTATGGGAGGAGAAGAGAAAAGATGGTGGACTGGAAGGTAGCAGGAGAGAGACCCTGTCTGAGAGAGACAGCTCAAATGCCAGAATAAAACACCCTGGAGAGACCCAAGCAGAGAGAGATAGACTCTCACAACCCAGAAAGAAACTAAAGTGCAAAAACCCACTCGAATAAGAGGTCCTGGGGCTACTATTAGTGAAGATAACATCAGCGAGCATGGCACCACCTGGAGACACCTGAATTCCACCCGACCTGAACAAGTGATCCGCACCGAAGCGACTGGCTTGAGCCTCCGGAGCGAGGAGCTGAACAGCCCTGCATGCAGCTCGCCGGGACCGGCACTGCACACGACCCACCCAGAGGCACCGTGAATTCCCACCACAGCCACGCTGAAGTCGGAGGTCGGGCAGTCCAGCAGTTCTCGGGGACACGGTGAGTGATGGGAATAAGACCCTCCCACGGGAAAGGGGAAACCAACTGGACGACATGTTGGATTTGGGCAGGACAGCCCTAACTCCATAAGGAAGTGGCTTCAGCTGGTTATTCCCCTCGCCGAGCAGATTGGTGGAATCTGCTTGGACTAGGCCACGCCCCTGGCGGGAACCCAGTTACTTCCCTGAGATCAGTGCACACTGATGCAGTGAATGCCTGCAAAGGTTGACTGGCCCAGAAGGGAGGAGCTAGCACACACTGCCCGTGGGTGAACTCTAATCTCTGATAACCTATTGAAGAGGGCTAAAGCTCCTAGCCTGCGCCCTCTAGAGGAGCCTTAAACAACAAGAAAAGGGTCTGGGTATTACACTGTACACTTGTATGGAAGGAACCAAAAACATGACAAAAGGGAAAAATAAGAAAACACTCCCAGCCCCCAACCCTGAGAACATTGATCCAGGAGAGGTAAATACAAAAGAGACTGAGGGCAGCAAAAATGCAACATCAAACACAGCATTAGGGGACATAAAGAGATATATTCAAGACCTCGTAAGTGGGACTAAAACTGAAATATTAATTCAAATTAAACAAGAGATAAGTAGATTAATAAAAGAAGGGCTGGGCACCTCTCAAGAAGACACAGACAGAAGAATAGAGGAACACAAATGGAGAGAAAAATTTAATGAAGAATTCAGAAAAAACCTAGAATTTATGAAGCAGATTCAAAGGGATTATCAGGAAACTAAAGACTCAATAGAAAGCTGGCAAAACTGCTTAAAAGAAACCAAAGATAGACTAGCAAAAATTGAACACAGGCTTGCAA
>PVJX010019094.1:0-35408 GCA_004027295.1 Dolichotis patagonum
AGGCCTCTGTGCTGGCCTCCTCCCTTCCCAGGGCTCCTGTGTGTTACTGGCCGGAGATGAGCGGGAATGGGTTCTAAGCACGCGGTTAGTGGTGTGTGGGACCAGGCGCATTTGGAAAGTTCATAGCAACTAAATGACGTAGAGATGGTACTTGGCGAGGTCTCTCAGAGAGACCCAACTGGACCTTCTCTCTGTGGCTGGGGTGCGAGGCCCACGTGCCCTGCAGAGCGGGTGAGGCCCAGGTTGCAGAGGCCTCTTCTGCCCACTGCTCTAAGGACAGAGACTGCTCTGCAATGGCCGTAAGGCTGCCCCTGCCTCACATAAAGGGAAACTGACAGAGGCGGAGGCCAGAACTGTGCACAGTGAAGAGAACCAGCAGGGAGAAACAAAAAGGAATTGGGATCCGGAGTGCCCAGGTTTGGGGACACTGCCCCAAGCCGCTGTCCTGAATCATCACTGAACACCCAGTAGGCAATGGGCAGGCAGCACCTTTCTGAAGGTCGTGGTGACAAGGCAAACGTCCCATGAGAAGGCACCCCCCGGGGTTCTAGGGTATAGGCGTGGGGAGATGCAACTGGGGCCCCAGGGCTTTCAGAACCCTGAGGACAGGGTGAGCCAGTGAGGGACAGGTGCTGCACACCCCGACGCCCAAGCTGAGAATGGGTTCACTCGGGTAGCAAGTCAGATGTGTCCCTCAGTCCGGAAAGAGGAGGAGGCAAAGTAGGGTGGGGAGGACCGGGAAGAGGAAGAGCACAGCAACTGTGCACATACATGCATTTGCAGCTGGAGACTTTCTAGCCTCAGACTAGGGTGACTTGAATGAACGGGCATCCAACGATTTTTGAAAGCAGGTTTTATATCTACCTGCATTTTAAAAGGCATTTCAACATGTACGCCGTGGCAGAATGAGAATCAATACACAGCCCAGGTGTCTCTGAGCTGGTCTCTGCTGGTGTGCAGGCTCCCAAGGCAGCTATGGGAAGGGCTGTGTGCCCAGCTGCACAGTGCCCAGCCGCCCCTGCCCGTGGTCCCCTGCAGACACTAGCCCCGCACCATGCCACGCCTCACCCAGCAGCAGCCAGGCCCCCTCTGACCTCCCAGCTGGGCGGTCCTGTAGAGTCCCTCTGTCCCTGCCCCTCTTCTGAAACGCCAGTCTCTCCACTGGGTCTCAGTCCAGTTAGAGCTTCCCACCCCGAGCACGTGCTCAGGCCGGTCTTCTGTCTCTGTGTCTGCACTTTTAGGTCCTCTGCTCTGCAATAATCTCAGAGCACCTGCCAGGACAGCAGCTTTGAGAGGATCCTCCTTCCACCTCCTGCTCCTTCCCCTGAGGCAGCAAACTTTTTGTTTTTGTACCAGGGACTGAGCCCAAGGTCTCGCCGTGCGAGGCCAGTGCTCTGTCACTGAGCTGTCCTCCAGCCCTTCTCATTTCTAAACTTTGAGAAGCCTTCTGCTGCACTGCTCAGGCTGGCCTGGAGCTTGCCATCCTCTTGCCGTTGTCACTCAAGTGGCCGGATTACAGGGAGAAGCCACCCAGCTTGGCCTGCAAATTAGTTTTTTATAATTAATGTCAGTTAGTCATAGAATTCAGCAACAATCTCTTGTGCTATGCATTTTTAAATGAAAATTTTGATTCAAAATGAATTGAAGTTTTTCTGCGCCAGGACTGTGACTTATTCTGAGAACGTGTCAGGTACTTTTCTCAGTCTCAGTACTTGACATGTGCTGCCTGTGGTAGATACACTCAATAAACCTGTCTTGTATGGATTAATTAATTAATCCATAATTAATTTATGGATTAATTTTATTACAATGCATCATCAATGGCTACTGTGCTTGATCTTGCCCATAGTAGATCTGACCTTAGCTTCAAGCTCAGATGTCTCCGGAGTGGACGCTGCGGCAGGGACAGTCACCCTGTGCTAAACATCTGGGAATGGCACACCCAGCTGTGGCAACAGAGCACTTGGAGCCGCATCTCAGCCCTGACTGTCATCCCTTCAATCCGGGATCTGTGCTTGGAAAAACCAGCCCCCCCGGAGGCTTCTGCATTTCAAAGGCAGAGTAAAGAGAGGAAATACTCCCTGCGCACCCCAAGGAGAAGGTGCGAGGCGAAGCCAGCCAGTCACAAAGACAGACACTGCTGGACTCCACTTAAGTGGGAGCCACAGACATAGGAAGCGGAATAGTGTGATCCTGGCTTGGGAAGGGGCAATGCGAGGACTATTTACAGGCACCAAGCTTCAGCTTTTCCTGGTGAATGGTGCTCAGTGAAGGTGCCTACACTACTGACCGTGCACTGGACACAGCCAGTCCCCGGACTTCATCTCAGGTGTAATTTACCATGTTTTACAAAAATCAAAAATGATCCCTAAAATAAAAAAGTAACTGCTTCTGAGAGAATTCTGAGGGGTACGTTTGGCAGGTTAAAACCATTTCAACAACAGCTCCAAAAATAAGCTATATAATGGCTTTCAGTATAACCAAGGGATCCCAGTTATTTTCCCAAGTACGGAATCTTGATTACAGCTCTGGGGGACACATGGGCACTGCACTGATATATCTTCTGATCTTGTGCATTTAAAATAATAGACACACACTTTGGCTGTCCAAAACATTTATTTCTGTTCTGCTCTTGAGTCATTTAAAAAAGGGGATAATCTTACAGCTCGCTTTGCAGTTCACCTCTTACTTTTTCAAAGTCAGGAACACCCTCGACACCTCAGTTTCTGCTTGATCATGGCATTCAGGATTATTTCATTTCTTTGGTTGTGAAATATTTCCACTTCTTTTTATGAACTCGTTCCTCCTTCTAATTGAGGCAAAAAGTTCTTGGTCATCAAGTCCTTTTCCTGCATTAGGAGCAGCATTTGTGTGCACATAGTTTTCCCATGAAATGTACTGTCAATACTGGCTTCAGGAGCTCCTAGATCATCCAGGAACAGAGGAAGAGTACTTGTGGGAGACAAAAATAGTGAAAAGTTTAGGCTCTTACATGAAGCAGCTTACACCAATTGCTGATGAATTTTCCTGGTGGCTTAGACACAAAAGAAACATGTTGGGTTAAGTTTTGCTTTCCAGCAGTAGATTAAACTCTAACATAAATGCACTTTAAAAAATACCAGTGCACCTGAGGTCGGTAATTGCAACACACTCTGCTTTTGCTTTATTTAAAAGAAGCAAGTGGATTTCTCTTCTCCTCTCCCTGTAACATCAGTTTTCCGTCCTTTTGTTACTTTCTTCTCCTCCTTTGCATAACTATCTCATTGGGGGTTTTTGTTTGTTTGGCTTTATTTGGTTTTTTGAGACAGGGTCTCACTCTGTAGGCAGACTGGCTTTGAATATGCAGTGTTTCTCCTGCCTCAGTGTCCCCAGCGCTGGGATGACGGCTCACTTTCTTTAGAACTTTCATCATAGTAAAGGAAACTGGAGGTAATTTAAAAGAAAATTGAATGAAAGAACAAATGATCATCTCCTTCTCAGCCTTTACAAAGACTCCCGTCTCAGAACCGATGCTCCTGAGAAGCCTCTCCTGGGGCTTGTTCTCGGAGGCTTTTACTCAGCCAGCCTGCTCCACAGAGTTGTTCAATCCAGAAAGTGCAAGGATGCGTGCTGTTTGGAAGGCCAGCAAACTGGAATATTAGGCCTCATCAAACTTTGAGGATCCCTGCAGTTAGAATGAAAGCAGCCTTGTGCAGTTTAAACAGATCAATACAAGATTGGATATGAGCAATAAGGTGCTAAATTGGATATAATCAAGAAAATGCCAATTAGTCAACCTTGTCAATAAGTCAGAAAGCTGTGGGAAGTGATCGGTCTACCAAGACCAGGGAAGGTTCCGGAAACCAGGGACTTTGGGCCACAGGCCGTGTGTGAATTTTGCTTTTCCCTCACTGCTGGATCCGGGAACTCATTGTCTTTCATTTCCTTAGCACAGATCGGTGAAGCACATTTTTATGTTCCATTGTTTTCTGTGAAGTAACTCCCACAGAGCGTGGCGTGGGTATATCTTCCTCCAAGGCAGCGTTAAACAAAGCATTTCTTCAGTTATGTGTGTGCGTGTGTGTGCGTGTGTGTGTGTGGCTAAGGAGGACTGTCTGATCTGATTACCTTCCTTGATGAAGAGGTACAAGGCTTGTGCTGGGCAGAGTCTCATTAGACTAACGGTGAAACCTCCATGGGTGTTCATTAAGGCACGGTTACAATCTACACACTTCCAGCCACACAGCCCACATTCACCAAGGACTTCATTCTCAGAGCACACCACACCTCTCAAGCGTACAGTCCTAGGGCACGAGGGACTTTGGGCAGACTCTGTGATCAATGCGCCCAAAGGTTTCCTGAATAGTCAGCTCAGGTGCATGTAATTAACACCACAAACTCCAATCCATACTGTAATGCTAAATTATGATATATAATTTGAGACATGTTTTTAAATGCATTTATCTGAAACAGAGCTGAAACCTAAGAAGGAGCCTGGTCTCACTCATAAGAAAAAAAGCAAATTCAAGCTGCTCTGAAGCACCATTTCTCACTATCAGAGGGGCAAAAATCCAAAAGTCTGGCAATGAACTATTGATGAGACTGTGAAAAATTAGGTCTTTCCAAAAGTTGCTGGTAGGAATGCTAAATGGTGCGTCCCTCGAGGAGGAGGATTTGACAACATACATAGCAAAATAACATCTGAAATTTACCCTTTGGCCCACTTTAGAGATTTATCCCTAAGCTTGATTTGCAAAAACACATAACACATATCCATAAGATTATTCATTATGGTAGCCAAAAACATGCAACTCGAAACAACCCAGTTGCCTGTTGGTAGGTGTCTGGGTAAATAAACTGTGGTCCAACCACACGAAGAAGCGTCTTGAGTCTCTGAAAAGGAATGAGCAACTTCTCTGTATGATTTTTAGGATATGTTGTTACACAAGAGAGTGAAGCGGAGAAGTGTGCAATGTTTTCTAGAAAAAAGATATAAATATTTCTATTTTTAAAATACAGCAAATGTACCCAGTTAGACACACACACACACACACACACACAGTGATTACCTTAGGGAAAATGAAGCAATAAGTGAGATCATGAAAGAAGTTATGAGCTTTGATTATACGTTGTTTTAGGAATTTAGAATTATATAACATGCCACATAATTACTAAAATATTAGTATTAAATAAATTCTCCTCGAATATTAAAGAAACTAGCATAAACTAAAGTATGTGTCCAGTTGGTAGAATAAACTCATACAAAGGAACTATTCAAATCAACTATTAAGTGGGCAATTTTATTACAACATCTGTAAGGACAAACAGAACCCTATCCCCAAAAAGTAAAGTGTTGCCAGTCAGTCTGAGGTGCGAGGTGCTGCTTTTTGTTATTCTGAGGCTACTGTGAGAAAACTGCATGAAAAGCAGATGAACAGAAGTGTTTGGTGCCCTTGAGACTTAGGTTTCTGTCATGAGAGAGAAAAGATGGGTGGGGCTAAGGGGTGCCTTCTACCCTGAATCTAAGTTAGAAATGTCAACATAAATTTATGACATTATTTATAGTTAAAAGAACACAAAATGTCTAGTTTGGTCTCTTCAAAGCTCCTAGAAACAACCAAGCAGTAGCGATCATTATTCTTACTTCCTAGATTATAACGTCTACATGTGCCATTTCTCATCAGAAAGAACTGGTCCCCTCAGAACCAAGAAAGTGTTACCATGAGCGGAAACCGCTCAGACCCTAAGGCGGAGCGAAGCTCTCCCCTCCTCAGCTGACGCTCCGGGCGTTTGCTGTTTGCTGCCGAGGTGGGGTGCTAACGCAGCAGTGCCGTGAGGGGCCGTTCTATTCCCTCCCTTCACCGGGCTGGGCAAATTGTCTGACATAACCTCAGCAGTTGGGTCAGACAGACTAGGGCACCAACTGAACGATTTCCATGTCAACCACTGAGCAATTTGACCACTAGTTAGAGTGGTAATCAGTGGATTGAAACACATCAAATTTTCTTAAATCCATTAATTAATGATACTTTAAATGAGCTCATTATTCACACTGGGACGATGTTAAGGAAGTATTCTGAAAAGCAGTGGATAATGGAGGAGTTTCTTGTCAACTGTGTAATAAACCCATAAGATAAGAATAAATGTTAGGATGAGAAGGACATTTATAAATCTAAAGAATTAACAGAGGTAGACAGAGATCACTAGCAGAGATGGCGTCTCAGAAGAAGAGAAAGCCAACCACCACGCAGCTCTGGGTGGGAGGAGACACCAGCAGAGCCGGAGTCATGGCAGGGGACTCGGGGACAGAGGGGCATGTGGACACCACACAGATCCAGTCAGTCACAACCAAACTGCGGGGTGCTGTGCAGCCAAAGGACCCAGCATGTTCAACAAGGTTTGCAAGAAAAGGAAGAGACAGACAGAGACCTGCAGGATAAAAGAGCATTGAGACAAACAACCAAAAACCGACCGTTATTTATGGACCTTTGTGGCTCCTGCATAAAGCAACCAACCTGTAAAATGTACATACACAACTGAAGAATTTTAAGCACTACTTGATAACATTATTATTTAACTGTGAGAAAGGCATTGTGGTTGCTTTCTTTAAATGCCCACCTTTATAGAGATAGGTTATTTTATAAATGGCAATTTATTAATTTATGTAATATATTCTTCACTTATCTATTTATGAGTTATATGTAACAGAGTTTATTTTATTGCTTAAACGTATCAGTAATAAATGACAGTAAATTCGTGGATATCCTGAAGCCCAAAGAAAGCGAATGCTGGTGAAAGTCCACTTTGCTCTTCCTGTGACCTCTTCCTAGGGCCAGGCTCAGGCCACCGGTGCAGTGGTGGGGAAGCGAACCCCAAGCTGAGACTGGGGGCTAGGACGGCACACGGTGTGTGCAGAGTGGGGACAGGCCCATGCCGGGAGCCCGGCTGCACAGCGAAGGGCTCAGCTCCACGAGCCTGCAGGCCCTGGTGCCCCCCGACACGGTTCTCAGCACAGAACCCGAACTGTACGCAGCGTGGACTCTTCAGAGGCAGCCGGGGTGTGCGAACTCGTTCTCTCCTCACAGGAGGAGTGCAGACAGTAAGAGCCTAGTACTAAGCTGAGCCAGATGAAGTCGCCAGCTTCTTGGGTCCACAGTGGTCAGCTGCTAGCACTTTTTCATCCTCCAGACACTGCATTTTGTGCAGTGTCTGGGACTGGCCCTTGGGGACGACCGTGGTTAGGGCAAGTCTCATGGCTGTCTGTCGTCCTCAGCTTTCTGTGCAGTTCAGGCTGGCTACAGCATTTAGGGTATGGAGACTGAGTAAGTCCACCGTCAAGCCCCGGGAAAGGAAGGGTGTTTGGCTTTTTACAACATTGCTGTGTCAGCATTTCGTCACTGTAACAGGCACCTGAGGTGATCCGCTGGAAGGGAAGAAGGTGTGTTTTGGCCATGGTCACTTGGCCTTGTTTTGGGTCTCTGGCAGCCCAGGATGGCATGGCAGGAATGTGTGGGGAGAAGGCCTGTTCACCTCATGGCACCAGGAAGTGAAAAAGAAAGACAGGAAGGGGCCAAGGTCCCAGTGACCTAACTTCCTCCCACCAGTTCCCACCTCCTAAATGTTACCCCGCCTCCCAGCAGTGCCCAAGCTGAGGACCAAACCTTCAACATATGAAACTTTAGGGGGCATTTAAGACCCAAACCATAATGGTCACCCTCCTTTCTGGGAGTTGACTGTCCAGAACAAAAGGAAGGCTGTGTGGAAAAGCAAATCAGGGTTCTGGACTTGAAGCAAATTTATTAGCAGACAATGGGGTCTGTGTAGCTGGCAGCAAAAACCTCAGGACAGGAAGTGAGTGTCACAGTGTAGACCCTGAGGAAACCTAGAGCACAGAGAATAAAATGAGAAAAGACCTTGCTGTTCCTTGTGTTCGTTCTTGTCCGCAAGGAGGAAGCACGGGCTCTCTCCCTTGTTGTGTCTACAGCTAGTTGTCTTTTGCCTAATAAGAAGTGTTGAGCATTTGTAATTCTTATAGCTTTGAGTAGGCCCTCAGTCTAAATTCATATGGTAGTGTGGTCTTTGCGGAGTTTGGAGGGTAAAAATACATCTTGGTATTATTATAGAAATAACAAGAGGAGAACAAAAAAAAAGAAGGAAAGGTAGGAGGGGTGGAGGAAGGAAAGGAGGCAGGAAAAGGGAAGACAGAAGATGAGGAGAGAGGACAAATATCTAGTGACCATCAACTAACCACTGCAGCAAATCTGGCCTGGAGAGTGGGCCAACCAAGTGAGGAGTCCCTCAGAGAGTCTGCCTTAACTTAGCAATTAGGAACTGACCTCTGGATGTCACTAATTACAGCAGTTAGGCTTACATTCAGCTGCATCCATTGCAGGGTGATGTTTACGAGTTATTATTTGTGGTCAAGTAGGACAGATTCTCTTTCCTGAGCAGACAGCCCACGGGGACAGCCAGGGCCCGCAGAGGTCCTACAGCCGTCTGAGCCCAGGCCTGCAGCTTCTGCAGCTCATCACCATCACTGCGTCACTAGTCCATGCTTCGCATCTGCCTTCCAGACACAGCGAGGGAGAACAGAGGGAGGTTATTCCCCGGCCATCAGCAGACCCATTAACAGGACCCTGGACAAAGATGAGCCAGAGATCTCATCGAGGACGCACTTATGTGATCGTCCAGATGAGATGAGTGTGAATTACAGGGCTGGCTTCGGCACCTGAGGAGGGCGGGGAACGCTGAGACTGACCCTGGCGGTCCCTGCCACACTAGCTGCAGCAGCATCTGCTGCTGACCCACACACTTCCTGTGACCCGGTCACCGCTGCAGAGGCCAGGACAGGATGCCAGCGATGAATGACACCACGTAGTAGTTCCCATGCTTCTTTTCACACTGTTAAAAAATCACTTTCTGAAAGTGCTCCTGATTTTCTAGCAGCTAGATTGTGAATTTGAAAAATAAAGTTTCAGGAAGTGACTGTGACAGGGTACCCTGCGTGAAAACGCCTATGCCCATAATCACTGTACCAGCTATAATTGGAAGCTAATTTCATATTTGCTACATATCCTATTGGAAAATTGAGCTGTCAGATCCATTTAAGGGCTACATGCCAAAGTGAGAACGTCTAAGCCCTTCTCTTTTCAATATATTGCTGTGGGACTTTTCTTTCTCACTATCTTCAAGGCTTAATTGTGTTATACCAGGAGCCAAAATCATCTAATTGAGTAAACTTTTGAAGTCCAGATATTTATTGTGTCTAAAATTTTAAAAAATTTACAAAGGATATGATAGCCAAGGGAAAGCTCATCTGGGTTTCCCTTTCCTGTAAAAAGTCCCTTAACTCCCAAAGCTTTTTAAACTGCAGAATCCAATACAGGCCAATGTCTTAGGTCTTGTGAGGTTCACCAGAGTCTTTATCTCCCAGGCCCCGTCATACTTGTGCAATCAGAGCGAGCAGTGCAGCGTTCAGTCTGTCCCTCCCCAAGAGAAGAAGCTGTGTGTCATGATTGCACAGCCCAGAAGACTTGTGGAGTGGGGCCCTCGTGACCTGTCACTTATCAAAGACTCTTCCACCCTGTGCTCTTTTCCTATAGCTTTTTTCTGAGCTCTTTTGCATCTTGTATGTCTTAAAAGATGTTTAACAGGGAAGAAGCCTGCATCTCCTATGCCCCCAAAGCATAGCGGTCTCTGGATTGGATGTCAATGCAGTCAAAGAAGTTCTATTTTCTCACCGATGTTCCACAAACGGCTGAGACACGAATGCTCATCACATACCTGGTGAGAGAGCGTCTGAAAAGCAGATGAGATTACTTAGGTAGGAAGACTGACCGGAAGCAGGAGGAGGTAGGAAAGAACACACGCCTGTGATTTGCTGAATGACGAGGTGATGGCATTCTTCAATAGAAATGTGCTGCTTTGTGGAGGTAGAGGCCAAACTTCCTTGAAAGTAGAAGCTCATGAGTTTGGAGGTGGTGGCCATGGCACAGAGCCATAGAAACGGAGCATGAGGTGAGAAGGTTCTTCACGAGTAAGTCTCTAATTCCCTAGCACTGTGCAGAGCTGTGCCGAGTGGGAGCCGCTGTGATTTCTTCTGATGCTCCCAGTAACGGATGTTTTCAGGTGAAGAAAACAAAGTACAGAAAGCCACACAATGGACCAAGGTCTCATCTCTGGTAAGCGACGAGTTGAGTTCTAATTCAGGTCCACCTGAGGCCAAAGCTGTGCTCACTCCCCCTGCCCCATACTTTCCAGGGAGGGCCAGGAAGTCAGGACAGAGCCTGAGCCCGTGGTCATCTGAACATTGAGACGAGATGTTCAAGTGGACTCCAGGGATGCAGAGGCCCAGGAGCCTCCGTGGCAGAGTCCGTGGACACCATATTCAAAAGCATGCACTGCCTCAGTCCAGGTAGGGAGGTCATTGAGAGCTTGTGTTTTAACACTGCACTGTAGTTACAGGCGAGGATTTGTTGGAGAAAGCCAGGATCTTAGGGTGATCATTGGACCACTGGAGAGCCAATGAGAGCCTCTTAGACTAGGAAAATGAGATTAGAAAGTCAATTATGTTTATAACCAAATAAATTATATTCTAACGGTTAAGGACACTAAACTTAGAATTAAACCATTTGAAGGGTGAATATCAACACTGGATGTGCCATACACTAACTCTTTGACCTTTGGCATTAAACTTCCTCTTTTGCAAATCCAAATTCATGGTTTTGTTGGTGTACATTAGTTATACATGAGTACATGTATGTATGTCAGAGTATTACGGAAATTCAGATTAAAAGGGTGACAGCATAGTTTCATGTAGCATTTAGCAGAGTTGCCTAGCACAAGCCTAGTGCCCTGTAGATGCACGGTAGTGTGCTGTCATTCTGATGATTATTAGTACTCCTCAGGGCTCTAATATTTCCTGTCAAACAAAGAACAAAAGTCTGCAGAGAATCAGGAAAAAAAGAATTGAAAACATTTTTCTTTATGACTTATCTAAACAGAAATTTTCAGAAATTATATTTCCGATGTTTCTTACAGCCCAGTAGACTGGAGAATCTGTAGTGTGTAATATGATGTCCACAATCAACACTTTTTCTTTAGTGAATGGTAAAAAATGCAAAACAGCTTAGTACATTGTGTTGCTAACAGCCTTGGGGACCTGTGGGAATTGGGCACTGGTGTCGCACTCCTGTCGCGAGGTTTAGCCCACATTCAGCTGTCTCTCCCAAGACCACATCTCCTGGGTAAAACCTCCAGGACTGCCTGGCTCTTCAAAGCCAGAAGGACTGAGCCCCACAAAAATCAACTGCCTCGAGCTTATTCTTCCTAAGTGATTTGTCTTTTGTAACTTTGGCGGGAACTGTCTGATGCTGAGAAGTTTATTTATCCCAAAATTGACTAGAAGATGTTTGTGAGGTGCTTAGAATCTAGACAACCTGTATCTGCTATAATCTGGGCATCTTAGAGTCTCCCTTTACCCAAGAGCCACCACAAAAGAACCTGCTTATGTGTCTCAGTTCACTCTGGCTGCCACAGTAAAGCCACTTAGGTGGGCACTGTCTAGACAACAGGAGTGCGCCGCTGACAGTTCGGGAAGCCAGGATCAAGGCACCAGCAGGCTCTGGGGCTGGCAGAGACGTCCTTAGAAATGGTGACTTCTGTATGTCCTCACATGGTGGAAGAAAGGAAAAGAGGGGCAAATAATTACTTTCAGATGCCATACAGGCATGATAATCTCATTCAGGAGAGTCCCACCTCCTTGATGTAATCGCCTCCCAGAGGCCCCACCTCCTAATACAGGCAAGGTCTGGATCAGCGCATGGACTTTGGAAGGGCGCAGCAGAAGCTGGGTACCTTTCCCTAAGAACAGGACGGTGAGGAGTATTTCTATACCCTTTCTCACTCCAAATGTAGTGTTTCAGTTTTCCCTCTTTTTGTCTTGGTCTTCCAGCTTTTTTCATTCATGGAGTGAGGGCTTCAGCAGTTTCCACTGGTGCACCTTGGTCCTGCCCCGGCCCAGTTTTACCAAGTTCTGGAGGATTTGGTCACTGCACGGAAAGTGTATTGGTTACTCTTAATTTTATGCCACGTTGCACATGAGCTAATACCTACACTTGAAGTCTTTGTTTCTTGACTTCACACGGAGTAGGACCTTGATCTACCACGCAGGATAGGAACAATGGCTTTAGAGCGATGAATCCCAGAAGCAACCCTACAGGCTGCAAAGTGCTTAGGTTAAGAGCACATTTAGAAGTGCACGTACGAAATGATTCAAGCTGAGTGATTACCCTTGCGATAGGCTTAGGTTCCTTATGTATTGTGCTATTAATAGCTTATGTCTCCACGGATGGTTCCAAGCATTCCAGTTCAATTGACAACTGTAAATTACAATACAAATGGCACCAAGTCAGTGATGGCCCAGTGCCAAATTACACCACCATCTTCATAATGGGACAATGTGTTCCATGTGAGAGTGGTGGCTAGCAGGAAACAGTCAGGTCCGTGCAGAATCTTTTAAACTCGAACTGGTTCCTGGGAGAGAAGCATTCACTCTGAAACAACCCAGTGGGAAGAGAGGTCATGTTCTGAGTGGTCAGTGGTCTCCTGGGTACAAGAATAAGCTCATTTCATTTTGGTTTCATTTAATTACTAAAACCATTAGCTTGCTTGATTGTCTTGGTTTCTGAATTAAGCAGCCTTGGTAACTTAACTATCACGATCACTAAAACTCACCCATCGAAGGCAATGCACACCACGAAGAGACCTGATGACATCAGCCCTTTACAGCACACACACATGCATGCACACATGTGCACTAACACACACACATGCACAGGTATATGCATGTGTACACATGAGCACACACATCTACGTACTTGTGTATTCATACACACATGCACGTGTGTATATATACATGCTTGTGCATGTATGCACACAGTCATGTACACACACATACACGTGTGTACTCACACACGTGTACTTCAGCAGCGGTAGCCACTGCAGATCTGTGTGCTTCTTTCTGCGCAACTGCACACATGGTTCTCCAACCCAAGGTCCACTCTTCCTGCTGCCCTGCACACGCACACAGCCTGGGCACAGCAGTCACCCCAACTCACGCTGGCCAATGTCTTTCCCAGCAGAGAGGCAAGGCAGGTGCTGACACAGACGTGGGCAGGACTTTCTCCGATGGAACCACGCAGGACTCCCTGAATCAGGGCCCAGACCGCCTCTCAGGCAGTGTGCGTGGTGGAGAAGCAAGCGCGCTCTCAGCCCAGTGACCCGGAATGCAGCCTGCTGTCCGTGGAGGAGGAGGGGTCAGCTTGGTGCTCACTGAGCCACAGCCTGGCTGGGACAGAGCGGGGTGCAGGTGCTGCCTGTTATTACGCTGCATTCTGATGACGCCTCCCTTCACTCTCCAGCCGTTCCCCAAGGCCTCGTTAGCATGGTTTGATGCTTCACATGGACACTGGGGCTTCTGCATGGGTCTCATCATTGCACGCACACTTCCTCTACACTGTATCTGCTATCTGCAGAGATTGGGCATGCACCCTGCTGCCTGGGCTTGGGAGCCGGGGGTCACCAAGGCAGTCAGATCCAAGCCCGCAGCCCTCACCACTGCCCTCCTTGCCGCTCTTTCCAGGAGCCTCCATGGACTACGGCTCCCTTTCTGTGTTCTTCCCCAGGAGTCTGATTTATTCACCTCAGCAGGCCCCTCCTGCAGGCACCAGCGCCTGCCTGCTCCCGTATCACGTGACGCTGGGAGCAAGTTAGGCTGGGATTGCCTTCGAAATAGCCTTTTGCCTCCAGCTAGTTTCTTCCCAAATAAATTCACTAGGTGGCAGTGAACTGCGTGGAACGGGAGCTGCTCTTCAAGGGAGAGCACAGGCAAGCGGAGTTAAGTATTCCAGGATACGTACTCATGAGTCTAAAATCCTTTGTGGGCTTTGACGCAGGTTGCTCACGGGAGATCACTGCAACTGTAAGAGGAGTGTGCTCTTATCCAGTGACGAAGCGACAGATTCACTCACAGTCTCCGAGCACAGCACTGAGGGTTCTGCTCCTCCTCGTATTTGTGAAGTGCTTCCCTCTCAAAGACACTAATGGTCATAAACGAGTTTGCTAATGAGTATATGTAGGCTCTGCTCATTCCCGAAACCTCAAGAGGACGTGGTTGAGTACGCGAGAAAGTGCGTGTGAGTGTGACTGTGACGGCAGGTGCTCGTGTGCAGTGTGTGTGTGAAGGCATCTTCTCGTGATTATGTCAGAGATTTCAATGCCACTGTTCTTAACTTCCCCACACAACCATCATCTCCGTCTCCCAGCCAAGCACCTTTCTTTCTTCCAATAAATTTCATGTTAAGTTTTCCCAACTGGTTTCTTTTCTTTTTCTTTTTTCAGTACTTGGGATTAAACCCAGGGCCTCACACTGAGCTATATCCTGCGTCCTTTTAAAATTTTTTACTTTGAAAAAGTTCTCACGAGGTTGCCCTGTCTGGGTTTAAACTTGGGACCCTCCTGCCTCAGTCTCTAAGAATGCTAGTGTTAGAGACGTACACCACCATGCCTGGCGAGCCCAGAATCTTATACGGCCCCTGAACGGAGAAGACTCTAAAACTTTCAATTTACTAAAAGATCACAGAACAGAGTGTGTACACTTCCAGTTAGTTTATTTATATGCGTCCTGGTATTTAGCCTACATGCACTCTGTTTGGAGGGGGAAAAGCATTTGTAAACTGGTAGAAAAGGCTCTTTGCAGAGCCTGCCAAGGCCTGCGTGTGGCCTGAGGGCTGGCCTGCAGGACCGGGACGCAGTGCTGTCCCCTTACAGCCAGCTCTGCTCACCCACTTGAGTTTGTCCCAGGCTGGCCTAGGCTCCAGTACAGCAGGGACACAGGGCAGCGAGCTCCATCCCTGGCCCTCCTGATTTTCGTTTTGAGACAGAATCTCCCCAAGTTGCCCAGACTGACCCCAAACTTGCAGTCCTTCTGCTTCAGCCTCTCAACTGGCTGAGATTGTACTACGCATCACCACACGCCTAGTGTTTGTATGTTGAAAGCTGAAATATTCTACTTCTATTAAGTGAATGTTGGGTTCCATTTTAAGGGAACTTTGGAAATCTAAGTCTCCTTTGCTCTCTTTTCTTGAGATTCTGTTATAAGGGTTTTGGTGCTGCTTGGTCCTTTTTTGTAAAGAGAATAAAACAAAAGAGGACAGAGCAAAGCAGATCAGAACAGAACAACATAAGCAACACAGCATTTCACAACAAGCAACCGGACATTAACAGTAGCTATCAAAATATCTCTTTCTTTGTAATAGTTGAGCATGGCTTCAAATACAGTAATATCAAACATAACAGAATAGTATAAAACCATTCAAAAGAATGAAAGAATTACAGTGCATTCTGAACCAAATAACAGAAAATGATCAGTGGCTACTATAATATCTCATTTTCCATAAAAAAATTTGTTTATACTATCACGTATATTAAAATCCCAATAAGACACAACATGATAGAACCGATGGTAATAGCAGAGTAGAAGCATGGTAAGACTTCAAAGCAAGACGATATTAAATCAACAATGGCTACCATCATGTCTTGTTTTCTTCAAAACAGCTGTTCATACCATCACACATAATAAAATCAAACAAAACAGAAAAAAACCATTCCAACTGATGAATGAAAACATTAAAAGGCTTCAAAGCTATGTAATGGGGAATCATGATTACCATAAAATCTTATGTACTCTTACCATTTCTCACACTAGGGAGACTATATGGTTTTTTCCCATGTGAGTTTGGTTTATTTCGATTATGAGTTGGTCATTTGTTGGTCTATGTAGTCCGGGACCTGGGGTAGTTCCTTTAATGTGAGTTTGAGTATTTCATCCGGGGGGTTCTCCTGGATTAAATCTGAAAGTGAAGAATTTATTCCCAATCTCCTGGTCCCAAGCTCTAAAGTATGCTCCATGCAGGCCAGAACATCAGCAAAGCAATATTTCAGGTAAAGTTACTCCTTGACACTTGACCGCTTTGGAACTCATGGAATTTGTGCTCAGAACATTTTATTCCGGTACTTGTCTTTTGGTACTTGACATGCAATCTAGAATTTGCCAGTGTTGATGCCCGTGTGATCAGTACTCTTCCCAGCCAAAATAACCTGATACTCGTCATTCTGGGTACTGCTCATGCCTCCAGGAGCCAATCAGCAATCTGTGCCGAGGGGCCCGCAGTGGCCCCGTCACACTGCAGAAGACCCTGTGCTCATGCCACCCCCGCTCCCCAGGCAGCCGATGAAGGCTGCGGCACAGATAAGCTGGGGCAGGCTGCGTGTCCCGAGTCTAACGTGTCTCACCCTTCTGGATGTCTTTTTCCGTGTCCTGCCCAGGCCTTGCTCAGGTCCCTGCAGAGTGGCAACTTTACAATGCACTGATCAGTGGCAGGGGTGCCCTCCGGGTCTCGCTCTGCAGCTCTGCCACACGCGGTCCTCCCAGGGACTCGGCCTTGACTGTGCACAGCAGGCCGTGTAGTCCCCCAGCAGTCTCTACTTCTCTTCCTGTTTCAGTTGCTGGATCCCAGATGTGGTGGTGCAGGGCTGCAGGAGGCAGGACTCTGTGAACATCACAAGTGCTCTCTCCTAGGTGGCAGCGATCAGCCTCCGAGACATCAGTGCAGAGCAGGACTTTCGCTTGGACAAGGTGCCACCTTGGGCACTGTCGCCCGGCGCTACCCTAAGGCTTTCCCTTGACGGTTATTTCTAGGCCTCTGCTATAAATACGTTCTCGGCAGCCATCTGGCCCAGCAGCAGCACAGTGCTATTTTATGCTTACTGTTTGAGTCACACAATCGCCCAAACCACCACCCGTTCCAGAGCCATTTCAACTGTTCCCTTCACTCCCCGAGATTATTGGTCCTTCTCTGTCAGGAGAGAGGAAGAGTTATTTTATTTTCATGAAAAATAACATCTTCGAAGCAATCAGGAACTTGTAGGCTCCTGAGGTTTAATCCATGGACTTATAAAGAGAAGGAAGGAAATAAAACAAGGTCTGGAAACAACCTGGACATCTGGACTATGAGTCCCTGATCTGTCCAATAAATCCGCGCTCACGATGATGGGCTGTCTCACGGGACCAGGGAGATATTTTCCCACAAGTAAAAATGTTCCAGTAAAACAATACCGTATGTGTTTGTGGGTTTTGGGTTTTTTCAGATGCTTGGAAAGGTGAACTTTTTCTCTTCCACAATAAATAAGGTGTTTTGAGGCCAAGGCCTTAATGAGATAATCACCATGAGAACTGCCATTGAAAGTGGCATGTTTGAAAACACAGAAAGGGCCTGGCCCTGTTCCCAGCAGGCTGGGGAGGGGACAGGAGAGAGGGGCTTTGTTCTCTCCGAGCAGGTGACAGTGCAGCATTGCACCAGCCCATCCTGTCTGGGGATCGTGCTGATAAGTGACTTCACACCATGCATGCAGGGACTGTCGACCAGCCAGATGGGGGGATGGAACAACGGGCAGGAATCTGGCCACCATGGTCTCAGGGAAGCAGCATCCACAGAGAGCCAGTGTCAGGGTCCTGTGGGGAAGGAGGTGAGGCAGAAAGCAAACTGTAACAGGAAGATGAGTTGGGAAAGCAAATGCATTTCAAGCAGCGGGGATCTTCCAAGAAAGGCACTGTGGTTTCGTGGTGGCTAGAGCACGGCTGAGAAGCCCCTGACCTCCAGTGAGGACTCATATCCTAGCCCTGCCAGTCCTCACCCTTGAGGTGCCCTTCTGTGTCCATGTTCCAGGCAGCTAGAGCAGGGATAAGAGTCCAGCCACAGCCAACTCTGCTCCACTCTCTGCTCCTACTGTACCAGCTGGGACAGTGGCTTCTGTACAATAAGCCACCCTTTCATGTAATAACTGGGTGTCTTACTGGAACCTCCCAGAATTAGGTGTGAACCAGGACTGGAGGAAGTATCCCCAGGATGGGAGTACTCCAGTACGAGAGTACCCCAGGAAGAAGTACCTCAGGAAGGGAGCATCCCTAGAAAGGGAGTACCCCCAGGAAGGAAGCAACACAGGAAGAAAATGCGTCAGGAAGGGAGTCCTATCAGGAAGGGAGTACCCTGAGAAAGGAAGTACCCCCAGGAAGGATGTATCCCCAGGAGCCATAAAGGAAGAGGAGAAGCCAAATAGTGAAAAAGCCACATGAATGCGAATTCAGACTGGAGCAGTTTACAGAAAGCTGTTGCAATAATCAGCCCCATTCTGCATTTTCAGGGAGTTTCACACTTGTCACTTTCCGTGACAGCTTTCTACCATGACCCTCCCACTCATAGGAATTGTCATTACTGGGGCAGTGCTGCTGGACAGGTGACACAGTGCAGAACAGAAAGAGGAATGCTCGGTGGCACAGGGAACCAGGGAAAGGACCAGGGCACCCTTGGAGGCAGAACAAGGAGAGAGGAAACAAAGCCAAGTGCATGCAGGGAAGGCTCAGAGGGATTTGCTCAAGGTCCCCCACCTTCTTGGCACCAGGGCCTGGTTTCACGGGAGACCATCTTTCCACAGCTAGGAAAAGAGAGGATCGTTCGGAGATGGTTTCAGGACAACTCGAGGCGCTCATACCTAGTTTGTGTGGTTTATAGCAGGTTCAGGTCCTGTAAGGATTGAATGCTGCTGCTTTGACAGGAGGCGTCGCTCAGCTGGTAACTCCAGGGGTGTGTGATGCCTGGCTTAGCTGAGCAGAAACCCCATGGCATCAGCCCCTGGTGGAACCCGTCACAAACACTGGCCCGGGCTCCAGCCGCAGCCCTAGAGCTAATGTACAAGTAGCTCTTCTGGTCCGTGCTAACTCAGCCCTTTCTGGAGTCAAAGGAGCAGTGCCTGTCATCACCCTCAGGACTTTAGCCTCCCAGTTTCTACATGAAAGGGCAGCTTCTCATACAGACGGAGGAATGAGCAGCACGGAACACAGAATTCAGGGAGAACAACTGGCATGACCAGGAGGACTACACGGACTTGGGACAGTTAGTCAGACAAAAGTCTAGGCGGTCAGGACAGCTGTCTTGGGATATTTGAAGAACTGTCCTGTGAAAAAAGGCAGACGCTAGGCAGCGGAGAGCCTGAAGGGAGGAACATGTGTAGAGGTTCTCCTTGAACTTTCCTCCCCTCAGCATATTCCAAAGACTCCTGGGATTCCGGGAAGCCTGGAAGGACAGGCCTCTCCCATTACCTAGAGCCCCAGTCACAAGCACTGGGGGAAGGGGGTTCAAATGTGCTTTACAGACCCCTTTCTTCCCCAGCCGCAAGAGACACAATGACTGTCAAGGGCCCCAAGGAATAAAGAGGTGATAAGTTTACAGGAAGATGGGGAGAAGATAGAGTTGGTCCATCTTCTGCTGCAGTGTAGAAGACTGGAGACCAGAGACTAGATAAGTGACAAAGAAGTTTACTTCAGCTCACATTCAGAGCCTGGAAAGTCCAGGAAGGTGGGGTTTGCATATACTCTGCTTCTAGTGAGGGCTTCAGCTCATGGGCAGAAAGCTAGGAGGAGGCAGACATGGGCTAAAGACAGGGCCAGCGGTAAGAGAGAAAGCAAGAGGGAGCCAAGGAAGCTGAACTTGCCTTTGTGACAATGTACTTGGGCGACAAGTAACCCCCTGCCATGAGAATCACCCCATTTCCGTGACAAGGGCATTAACCCGTTCATGAGGGCTCCACCCCCATAACCCAAACTCCTCCCATCAGACCCCGCCTCCCAAGGGCTGCATCGGCAATCAGATTTCAACATGAATTCCAGAGGGACGGACTAAATGGATAGGTAGATGGGCCAATACTTGGACATATATAGGACATGCGGTCCACTAGAAATGAACATGAAAATGTCTGCCTTAACCAGTCTTACACCAGGGACACATGTGAGTCAGGACTCAGCTATAGGTTGTAGAGAACTAAGGGCTACAACAGTACACTTCCTAGAGGCCAAACAGACAGGCTCAAGCCCTGAACTAGCAGTCCTGAAGCCCAGGACACGTTTGGTTTGCAAGGTGCTTGATTCTCCATTTATAGTTTCAGCCCAGTCCCTCATGGTGCCCTAATTCCCCTCCTCTTTTAGAGACAGGGATATAAAGGCATGAAAAGACCAAGTGAATTAGCATCCTAAACTGCTAACGCCACAGCCTCTGTAGCTCCTGCTGTCCCTCCAGACACTGAGGAATTGAAGACAGACGACCCTTGACCATCTTTGCCTTTCAGGATCCAGCAAGAGTCACTGAAATTTGAGACGTTGAAGTTAATTTTCTTGGTCGCCTCTCTGTTTCCTCTTCCAGTAGAGTAACGTGGTTTATACAGTGACCATGTGTAGATTAGTTACTGGTTACAAATTACTTTGAAGTCTATGCAGTATACGGGCTATTTAAATCATAGCCACCTTCTGAGTCAGGCATAGTCTGAATAGGAGGTGTGATTGCAAATCATGGCAATTTAAAACATTATTGCAGGGACAGACACACTGCACCAGTCCTCCTCCCTTCAGATACACTCATCCACTGTCCGCACCACTTTCTGGAAAAGCTCTGGGGTCCTCTTTCTTGAATGTCTTTAACTGCACAGTCATGGCTACTTCAATGTCCTCCATGGATTCAAAGTGTTTGTCTTTCATTGTCACTTTGATTTTGGGGACGAGTGAGGGTCTCAGAGTGCCACATCTGGTGAATACGGTGGGAGTGGACACACCATAAGCCTTTGGAATAGATCTAGGACGTCAAGGCAGCTGCAAAAAGACACTGAGGAAAGAGGACCTCACAACTGCTCCAGAAAGGGACAAGTGAGCCAGGCATAGTGGTGCACACCTGTAATCCCAGCACTCAGGAGGCTGAGGCAGGAGGCTTGTGAGTTTGAGGCCAGCTCCTAGTGAGTTCAAGGCCAGCCCAAAACTGCATAGTGAGGTACTGTCTCAAAGAAAGGAAGAAAGAAAAAGAAAGAAAGAAAGAAAGAAAGAAAGAAAGAAAGAAAGAAAGAAGAAAGAAAGAAAGAAAGAAAGAAAGAAAGAAAGAAAGAAAGAAAGAAAGAAGAATAAGTGCAAGAGGGAATATACCGAGGGAGATTAATGGCGATGCATCTTTTACTATAGTAAGTTTTTATTCTTAATTTAAACATTCACATTGTGGTCACACGTGTGTGATTGTGGTCACACCAGATGCTCCTGGTGGATGGCTGTGTCTCGCAGGGGTAAACTGAGATAAGTGTGCCAGGGCTGAGGTTTCTCCCAGCCTGTCAGCTCAGTGGCATTGTCTCCCCTGTGAGTTCCTCCAGAAACCCAGACATTGTTACACTATTCTGTCACAATCTTCAGCCCCACACAAAACTAAGGAAACACCTGAGAAAGACAATGACAACTGTAGCGTCCCTTGCCACTTGTGTGCCTGCTGCCATAAGTACACTTTGCCTGTACATCTCTTCTGCCTCTGAAGGGTAACAACACGTCATGTGACTCAGAGCCTGTGCTTTCACACACCCCACCACCGGTGGGCTTCCCACCTGGGCGGCCAGCTGGTCCCAATTTGCCTCGGGCTTTCCTGGATGTTGGTGCTCATGTCCCCACACCTTAAGGACTCTTGCTCACTCTGGCAGACTGGAATGATTTCTCGTTAACACACACAAGCACGCACCACTAACATTAAGGAACATACAATCCCGGAATTCTAGAGCTAGGAGAGACTGCAGAGACCCACCCAAGAAGTCAGCAAGCTGAGCTCACAGCAGAGAACTGACTGATCCAGCTCCCCACTGGCTGGTGGCAGAGGCCAGACCGCAGACCTCTGGGACTCAGAAGACCAAGAACAAGTCCACTGGGGACGAGTTTTAAATCGCTGTGATCGCTCACAATTCTAAGAAAACACGCGTTATGCAAACTCTTACAGAGGGCTGGTGCATAGAAGATTTTCAGGATAGACTCTGTGCAGTGCTAAACCCTATCCTGGTTAAAGAGGACCAGAAACTTTGCTCCCACGAAGGCAGGGAAAGTACGGTCAGTCCACCAAACCAGTGTCGAAGCGACCACCCCCTATGAGCTGAAGGCGAGGAGGTTTATGATGAAGTACTTTCAAGCCAAACTTGGTCACCCCAAATTCTATCAGAAATCACTACTTTTTACTTTATAAAAGGATGCAAATTATTAAAAAAAAACTACAAGAAAATAATTAAGATTTTTTCCTAACAATTTTAAGCATATATGAAAATTCAATCAAATGTATTACATCAAACAGACTCAAAATTCCTATTAGTGATTGTGAGGCACTGTCGAGGCTGAATTATCAAAACTAATTAAATATTCAAACTAATAAGGAACAAAGGTGGGCTGGTACATTAGAAAGATATTTTTGTCATTAAGTAGAAATTGCAGTAAACTTTCTGTTCAACCTTTAGTTAAGCAGATAATTAAGTTAATCCCTTCCCTGGCTCACCTAATTAAATATCTTGCTTTGGAGATAAATAGAAAAGTATACTATCTGTACTTATTTATACTCAATTATGCAATCTTACTATATTGAGAGTAGAAACACATGCCTTGAAGTCTGGTGTAGGGTGCTGGGATAACCGAGGCACAAACGATTCCTGCTGATCACGTTAAAAGAGAAAGCAGAGAACTTTGAAGAAACAAATGGAAAAACTGCCCAGAAGTGAGCCTGCTGTAGTCCCAGAGAGGCGTGGACTCTCAGAGCAGCAGAATGAACGGATAATCCCTCCTCCTGCCATGGGCAGTTGACGCGCATCCCTGCAAGCTCGCGGGTCACATTCGGGACCAGGCAGAGGGTCCATCCGCAAACTGTGGCTCCTCCAGTTTTGCAGAGAGGTTTCCACAGCTCGGTGAATGCTGTGATGGGCGGGAAGGCAGCGCTTCTGGGCCTCCTCTGCTCTGCAGCCGGATGTGGGGTCTCAACCCACACACTGAGGGAGGCACCCTCTTCCCGGAGCACCCGCAGACACCGAGCTACCAATAAGCTCTCCAGGGCAAGGCTCTGTGCCCTGCCCCAGCACTCTGCTTTCCAGAGGCTTCTCTGATGAGGGAGTATCCATCCACAAAATCAGAGCCTCCTCCAGGGCTTGCCGAGTGACAGTACTGAGCCTACTGACCAGAGAGAAAACTCAGCTGCTGAAAGCTATCATTTGGGCCAGGAATAGTGGCTCACCAGCACCCTAGGAGGCTGAGGCAGTAAGATTGTAAGCTCAAGTTCATTCAGCCTGGGTAACTTAGTGACCTAGTGAGATTCTGACTCAAAATAAATAACGAAAGATCCAAGATTGATGTAATGAGGTAGCTCAGCGTGAAGACGCTGGGTCAGATCCACAACTCTGCCAAACAAGCAAACAGGCAAGCCACAAAAGCCTACCATTTGTGTAGTACCGAGTAGAAGCCAAACTATGTGTTGGGTTCACCCACAGTCTCAGGTCAGCCCGCAGGCGTGTGAGGTGGGCACTGGCAACCGCGTGTTCAGATGACAAACTAGAGCAGCCAGCCTGCGGGAGTTAGGGTTCACCCACTTCTCTCTGTCACAATGTCCGTGCACTGCACCACTGTTTCACGTGGGCGTGAGCTACCTGCCTTGTCAGATGTCAGAGCTTGTGGGAACACGTCTGGAGCCATGGACAATCCCTTCAGTAGTCACCGGGTCACACTGGGGAGAAGCTCTTCTACCCTTCAGGGAGGAGTGGTCTCAGCTGATTAAAGAGGCTGGCCGAGGGGTGGCCGAGAACGGCCTGACCCATGCATTGCTCCCGGGCAGGTGGTCTGCTCTCCCGGAATTAGCAGAGTCTCCCCCAGTTCCCATATAACCCTGAGGTACCAGGAGCCACGAAATGCAGAAAGTAATGAAGTGACTAGTACCAGAGGGCACAGGAGAACCACTCTTTGTGTGTGCCTTCCACTCCCCCCAGGATGGAGCACTGGTACTGGCTCTGCACGTGCCATGGGGCAGTTCCGCCCCTTCTGCACACACTGGACACAGTTTGCTTGCAAGGGGACGGGGCTACCACTTGTGCTCAACTAAGCCCCTTCCTTCAGCGTGGCTGCTCACAGATGGGTCTCTGTTCACCCTGGGGCAGGGTGTGAGTCACAGTTTTAGCTCACTTGAAATCTGAGCCTCTGCTTCTTTAACAACTGGGATTTTCCTTTCGCTGTCTCAGGGCTGCCGAAGGAAAAGAGGTGTTGGACAGCTATGCTGCTGTTAATGCTTTTTAGGGATGGCGCTCATTCCAAGTCTTTTGGTTTCGTGTCTTTGTCAATTTTCTGTTTGCTTTGCAATCATAAGTGAGGGGATGGTAGCAGACAGAACAGTCTGCCCTGAGATCTCCCACGCATTGGTCCACACTAAGAAGTAGCTGTCACCAGGGGATGGGAGGTCCCGCCCACCTCCTCAGAAATGGCACGACTTAGCTCTGCCCTTAGATGCAGCCCCGGACAGGACCCACGGATGGACCTAATGCTTTGCCAGGCCTGACCCGTACCCAGAGCCTGAGGATTCGCCTCCCTTCATGCAAAGACAAAACCAAGGGGAGAAGTGGGAGTCCCTGTAGCCCCACCCTGACCCGAGAGGCCAGCAGAGCCTGGAGCCACACACAGGCCTTCTGCGTCTGGACAGCTGGGTTCTGCCTTCCTTCCACGTTAGCAACCCAGGGACCAGAGCTGGCTGCCTCACCTCTTGGTGACTCAGTTTGGTTTTGTTTTTTCAGCCTCTAGAATGCAAGAATAATAAGAAAATTCATATCATAGGACTGATGAGAGGATTTGCTAACTATGCCAAGGACAGAGTAAGGGCTTACGAGTGCAGCTGCCATTCAAATGGAGTCTGAAGCATTTTCCCAAGTATGGCCTATGACACACCTACACTACAGTCATGTAAAGTGCTTGTGACAGGGTCCTACAGAGCTAGGTCCAGCTGGCTCCACCCACACTCAGCCCCAGACATGCGAGAGCTGCACCTCGGGTTCAGGGCTGAGTCGCACCTTAGGGTGTAGTGGTTGGTGCAGGATGGCTTGCAGGAAGACAACTCTAATTCTGACTCTCACATCACCTTTTCCATAGATCTATACGATGGACCACAAGATTCTGGTTTTAAACTGAGTATTTGTCTCAGTAAATAGATACTAATTGATATCTGTCAAGTCAGATATATCAGTGCATGCTACATATAAGACAGCCTGGTAGACGTGGAGGATAAAGAATACATACTCTTGAAAGAAATTACTCACTTAGATCTTTGTGACATTATTGCAGGTGACTGCAGATCACTCACAGTCAAATCCACCCTGTTAGTGACCACCTGCTACCATGTCCAGGGGTCTGAAAACTCTCCAGGAGAGATGCTATGTAGACTCCTGGTGGGGAGCCCATTTCAGCCAAAGGTCAGCCACTGACTGAAATGTGTCTGCTCCTCCTCCGCCTTTATCACCCAGGCCTCAGGGCCACCATGCTGCAGCTTGGGCTGTAGTGACAGCTGGAGCCGTGGTGACTGGGTGCAGGGCCCAGCCACAGAGACAGCCTGGCATGGAGGAAATTCCACAGAGCAGGTGCCTGTCTGCCACACTCTTCTCCTCCCCAGCTGTAGGGCTTCTAGCTCCTCTCAGGAAAGAAAGGTTAAGTCGCTCACAATGCTGCTTGCATTTGTTGTCAAGAGTGACCGCACATCTGTTGCAGACTCCCAGCCAGAATATTAATAAACATGTCCTAGACTGTATCTGTGTTTTCAACAATTAGTAGAGAATTTGTGGAAAGCATGGTTTGAGTTAAGACGAACTAACTTAATAAAAATGGTCATAAAATGCTGAATGGTCTCGGGCAGTGGAAGACCATCTGGCTTTGGAGCCAGATGACCGATGAGTTAGGCAGCTTCTGCTGCTATAATGAAATACCTGAGAAAATTAGATTAGAAGGAGGACAGGCTTGTGTCGGCTCAGGGCTACAGAGCCTTCTGTCTGTGGTCACTTGGCCTCGTCACTCTGGGCTTGTGGCAGGCAGAACATCATGGTGGAGAGTACTTGGTAGACCCAAGCTGCTCACCCAATGCGCCTGGGAAGCAAAGGGAGAGAATGCAAGGAAGAGGCTGCGGTCCCCACCTCCCCTCCATGGCCACAATCCAGTGACCTCCTGCCAGGCCAGGCCCCCAACATTTCCCCATCTCCTAGTATCAACTGGGGACCAAGCCTTTGATGTGAGCTCTGAGGGGGACACTGGAGATCAAGAGTGTGACAGTTGTACCAGGAGGCTAAATTTGCCCCCAGAAACCTTGCTGTGTCACCTTGGGCAAGTCCCCCTTTGTCTCTGAGTCTGGGAGAGTTAAAATTGCCTTCGAAGAGCACTGTGGAGACAAAAGCAAGAGTGAGTGTCGGGCCGTGTGAGAGAAGACATTTAGCACGACACAGTTCCTGGCATCTTCGTCATCATTATCACTGCTTCTCAAGTGAGCAGTAATAGCTTATTACTATTTCTCAGAGCTCGATCTCTCTCTCTCTCTCTCTCTCTCTCTCTCTCTCTCTCTCTCGGAGCTTACTGCTAAGCCTTCATTGATGTTATCTCCAAGCACTTCTGTGAGGGTACAGAGCTGGCATTACTTTTAGATGAGGATTAAGTCCCTTGATGGAGCAACTGTGGTCTGGACTCGGTTCTGCCACTGCCTGGTGGCTCCTCCTTCGATCACAGTCAGGGGACCTGTGTCCACTCTTCACTCTGAGCCTTTCACTTATCCACATGGGCGCTTGCTGGATGCCAAAGGCTTGCCGTCAACCAGGCCTGCCACGGCTGTGTCTCGATGTCCCCCCAAAGCCTCACGTGGTCCTAGGAGGGGTTTTGCGCAGGTGGCTGAATCTAGAGTGTGTGACACTGGGACCAATGCGAAGCACAATGCGAGGCTTGACGTGCTCGTGGGCCACAGGACTAAGGGTGTGAGTGTGGCCTGCCCCGAGTAGCCTGGGTAAGATGAGGAGCACAAGGCGCGTGGTCAGAAGGAAGTCAGTATCAGAAACCACTTCAGCACAGACCCCAGATTGGCTCCTGTGGTTTTGCAAGTCATAGAGAGTTTATTAAAAACTAAATTGATAGCTAAAAAGACTTTGACTACGAGAATCCCATAAATTTAATGGCACTTATTAATTTATGGGCTATTACAGCTAAATGAGTAACTTCTCTATAAAAGCAGTAAAGGGCTGTGATTTAGTTAGGATGATGCTTGCTGTCTGCGCTTGCAGAGATGACAACTGCTGGTTCGCATCTGAGCCCCCAGGGAGTGACCCTGACGCACCCAGCTGGCCTGTCTGCTCTCAGAGCCTCTCCGACATGGCACAGTTACCTCACTGAAGTGAGTGTGATCCAGCTCTGGCAGATGGGCAGCAGCAGCACAGGGAAGCAGAGCGATCCCTGCCCAGCGCAGAGCAGCCAGGCTCTTTCCCAGCCCTTCCTGCAGACTCGGCGCCCACACTGAACATCCGTCCCTCAGGCTTCGGTGTCCTGGTCTGCAAAACGAAGGACTTCGTTCCTCAGGGTCCTCTTCCCAGGATCCAAAGTCCAAGTGGTTCAGCAATGTGTTGGCCCCTAGTGCCCACCCCTGGAAAGACTCAGTTAGACCTGCACGTGCTGTGGGCATTTGAAGCACCACTGGGCACACTGAATCAGGACAGCACAGGCCACTACTCCTTGACCACAGCACATTTATTGTCTAAAAATATTATAGATTTCACCCCTTTCGATAAATTCCACTATGGTGTTGGCTTGATTATTTCATAGTCAGTGTTGTACATCAAAACATTGAATCAGGACTTGTAATAACAACAATGTTAGAAAACACTTGTTCTCCTCCTCCTCCTCCTTCTTCCTCCTACTGCACTGTGGATTGAACTCAGTGCCTTCACTCTCTTTAAAGTTTTTCTTTTCTTTTCTTTTTGCTAAGTTGTTATGTGGCCCAGACTGTGCTTGAACTTGCAGACCTCCTGCCTCAGCCTACCAAAGCCCCTGGATTACAGCTGTGCATCCCCACGTCTAGCAGACACTTAGCATTTCTGTCAGATTGACTTTTGTTTCCGTTTGGGGATAGGAACATGCCCAGAGCTGTGGGCACTGACTCAGTGCCAGCCTACTCTCGGGTGCTTTCCACAGCGCTGCCTGTTCACTGCCGTCATCAGTCTTGTGAAGTACCTGCTCTTGTTGTCCCAGAGCTGTGCACGAGAGGCAGGAGGGGCAGCGAGTCACCTCTGAGCAGCAAAGGGCGGGGCTGAGCCTCGAGCTGCCTGAAGGACCGTTTCTAGGTCTGTGCTGACCTGTTAGCGTTCTGGGTGCTCAGAGATGACCAAGTCCCGGAAACCCAGCCCCTTATCTGACTGTCCCAGGCTCCCACAAAGCCTTGCAAGACCCAACATTCTCCCGGTGGGAAATGCTGGCTCAGAACATGGAGACTCGGTACAGACAGGAGCCAACTGGGGGCCTGGAAGCAGACTCAGGAACAAGGAGGGCCCCTGAGGCAAACTAGAGTGGGGAGAGGTGACCGGGCACAACAGGAAGCGTGGGGGCTTGGCCCAGGGAGACTTAGATTTGAGCTTCATTTTCTTTGGACTTTGGGAAACTTCCATGACTTCTTTTGACATTTCTTTACCCATCATACAGGGGTCACAACCCCCACTGCTCCCTAACCGCCTGTTGTGGGGGTCACACAAGGTCCCAGATGGGAAGGACTGTAAATACTACAGGCGCAGGAGAACACCTTGTACCCCACAACCCCTCAGGAAAGGGTGGCTAAGAGGCAGTTTTCACTCTGGCCGTGTGCCACCCGAGCCCCCCGCGTGTGCATGAAGAGGGAAGGCAGCTTTCCCTGAGACCCTGCGGTACGCACGCAGCCCCTGAGACAACGTCAGATAGGCCAGACGACACAGTCGGGCGGCCTCAGGACGGCTTAGGAGCACACTCCCAGGGGAGGATGGAGGTCGTTCCTACTCCTATTTGGTGTGGTTTGGGGATAACTTTGCCTGAAGACAAAGGACAAGGCAAAATGACTCAAATCTCTCCTTCCCTGGGACCCCAGAGGAACGGCTCTGAGAACATCACATCCTGGACTGTGCTCGCATTCCAGCCACACAGCCAGAGGAAGCCGAGCCGCGCGGGCAGTTTGCAGCTAGGATTATTCATTCACTGGAATGGCCCCTTGTTTAGAGACGCCGCCTATCCCAGAAAACTAGTAACAGGGACACTCATTCCTGAAGCCAGAGAGCATAAGGTGGACTGAGGCTGAAACGATTCACCATCGTGTAACATTTTCCCGCCTGGATCATCTCCTAAGTGTTTCCTTTCCTTCTTCCCCAACTCACGCACTGTCCGTGCTGTTCATGTGCGGCTGAGCACGCGGAAGACTCGTGCCACGACACACATGTCTCACAGCAAGCAGCGAGGAGACGTTGAGGAAGGGTGCCAAGGCTGCGGGAGAAAGGGGCTCGTTCCTTTGAAGGTCCAATTCAGCAGCTAGGCTCAGTTACATAATCCTCTGGGTAGTGGACAGAAAACCTCAATTTGAGCAGATCTGCATCTCCTGTGTTTGCTCCCAACAGTGAATGCATTCATCCACTCCTAAGGGGAGGGTGCTCCAAACGGATGGCTTCTCACAAAACGCAACGCCAAGCTGTCATGTTACAAAGGGCCTCAGCACTGACACAAGTGACCTCCTAGTAGCAGGGCAAGGAGAAAGCGTTCCACTCAGATGGAAGGGGACACAGAAGTGGATGCTTTGCCAATACGGATAATCATGGCTGTGAACATGTATAGCACACTCTCAAAATTCGCAAAGCTCCTTCTCTAGACTATTCCCTTTGAGCCTCATAATGACCCATAGAGGTCAGTGGGGTGGCCATTATTGCTATGATTACTAATTATTACGATCTTCACATGGTGGGGAGAAAGCAAAGCCTCAAGAAGCCGGCTCCTATCGAAGGTTCTGCAGGCACTGAGGACCAATGAAGGACCTGAATTCCAGTTAGTCAGGTTCAAATCTCAGTGCAGGTCATAATCCCAAAACACCCAGTTGTGAACCCCCCAGTCTGGCACATTGAAATTCTGAAAGATCCAAATCCCTGAATTCTAAAATCCCCCAAATCACAACCCCAAAAGATTGAAAAACTGAATGTTGAAATCCTGGGAGCCAAAATGCAATTCCCAGTGAAAACAAAAGCAGTCTTAAAAGGCAGAAAGTCAAATTCTAGGGAAAGGATTTGTGTGTTGCCAGCTATGTGTGGAATAGTCACATCATGTTGTATAAAATAAGTATCTAGAATCGTAGCAAAGCACAAGCAATTTTACCATTCTAGTTTGTTCATGTGTGTTTTGCAAGCTTAACTCTATCAATGCACATCATTACAGCAATGGCTTTGTACGTCAGCATTGTGTGTGACACAGAAACCTGACACCTCCTAAATAAATGAGGAAAGAGTTCTCTTTTTTACATCCTCATCCACAAAAGATGAAATTTAAGAGCTCAGCTCCATACAGAATTGTATGCCGTGATGACTCTTAGGGGTTTCTGATAGCTATCGTCAGAAGACCTCGAGTTAAGCTGTCACAATGTTTCAAAAGACAATAGTGACCAAGTTGGGTGCCCACAACCATCAGCCAAAGGGATATGCATTTGCGTATTTCACTTTAGACTTAATCCTTTACATATAGGGTTCCTCTGCTCTCAAATGCATGCTCATGCCCCTGTCATTAATATGCCTGGGTCTGTACGCGTATAAAGTTATGTGTTCTATTGTCTATTCTATTGTTTTAAAAGGCCTAGGAAGTGTTCCATCCTCTCTCAAATAAGTCTCCTTTTAAAGGTGCATCTCCTAAAGAACGTCTTAAAACTATGTTTTCCAGAACTATATTTTTAATTTGATCTTTTAGAGTTTTACATTTTAAGGCTTTTGATTTCTGGGATTTCAACATTTGGGGTAGTGGCATTTGGGGTTAGGCCCCACACCTTTCCCTCCCTATCAGGGAGAATGACTTTTGATAGAGCGGAAGTCTGGGGAGGAGGCGACTTCTGCAGTGGTTGCTCGCCTGCAGGCTCTCCGTCAGTTCTCACGCGGGCCTTCCCCAGTGGCGCCTGTCGGGCTTCTGGGCTTCTGTAGCGGCACCTGGGACCACTGGCATCTCCTCGGCTTTCTGAGTGTTTCAGTGGCACCGCCCTGGCTCTGCCGGAAACGAGCTGGCCTTCCTAAGCCAGGCCCTCTGCAAAGAGGCTCAGGGTGCCTAACACAGGGCCTCCCAGGCCTCTCTGTGCCCTGGGGTTCTTGCCACCCTGAACACCTTGCCTCTCGGGCTGCTATGTGTCTCTCAACCCTGTGCCTCAATTGCCCTTCTGTCCCCTTTATGTGGGAGCCCTCGAGAATAAAAAGCACAGCTCAGTTGCCTTTGCATGCTAAGGCAAGTGGCCAGTGCCAATGCTCAGGAACATCCGCGGAGTGAGTTGAAGGAGAAATTAATTAAACATTCATTACTAAGGACAAGTATAGGAAAAGAAAACAAGTGAATTTTTATCTATGCTGCCACTTTTTCCCTAAGAAAATGAGTAGCGAGGTGTAATGACATTAACATTGTAGCATCTTAGCATGGTGGCTCTCACCCAGCCCTGGAAATGACCCCGAGAACCCCAGGACATTTTCTTCTTCCACCAGCACACTTAGAAGCTGGTCTCCCACACCCTCCCGGAAAACCGGAGGGGCCGGTGGCGGGGAGCCCCAGGCAGGGGAGGGGTGGGTGACGGCTCCGCAGCAGATCTGGGGCCCGAGAGCCTCGGCTGCGCAGGGCTGAGGCACGCTGGTCACGCAGCTCGAGTCAGGCTCTTGTGCTGATTGTTAGCAGCCTCCGGTGGGTAGAGCTGTGTGCATGTTACAGTGAAGATGGCTCTCAGGCCACGTCTTGCCCAGCACAGAGACACCTGTCAGCAAGCAAGCATAGACACAAACACATCATCTGGTCCTATAACGTGAGGAAGTTCCACTCTCTGGCTTTATAACAATTCAGGAACATTGTCAAAGGATGTTCGTGATCCATAAGTTTAAACATATAATATATATCAAAGCACACGCATACACACACACATGCACGCGTGCATACAGATGCCCAGATTCAGAATCGCGCATCACGCGTACACAGCGAAATTCACTCATTTGTATCCAACCTGCTGCAGTGCAGGTTGGGCTAACAAATACTTTTTCACTGCTGATTTGGGTACTGTGTGTCAGAAGGACATGGGTTCTAGGTCTGTCTCTGTTCCTATAGCTGGGAAAGCTACATTGTATGGTCTTGTAGATCTTGGTTTCCTAGTTTGGAAAATAGAAATAATAATAAGTACTCTATTGATGACATTGACTCTTTGAGCCTCCATACAGAGGCAAGAAAAAGTAGCATTTGTCTTTCTATATCTGACATTTTTCACTTAACATAATGCCCTTCAGACTCGTTCACATAGCAAATCTTTTTATCTTCAACCATAATGGTGAAATCATATTCCGGCGTGTACGCACCACGTCTCCTGTATCTGTGCACTGTCTCACAGGAGCAGGAGTGAATAATGGTCACCAGGGGCAAGGAGAGAGACAAGAGGAGCTGGGGGAGGTCACCCAAAGGGGACAAGGCTGCAGTCAGCCAGGAGCAGCGCTTTCTGGCACTACACTGGCTGCTCAGGTGACTACTGGTAATATAATACACCACACGTTTCAAAACAGCTGAAAGGGAAGATCCTGAATGTTTCACCAAAAAGAAATAATAAACACTAGAGGTGGTAGATATGATAACTGCCCTGATTTGAATATAACAATGTTTGCATGTATCAAAATATCCATCTACCCCATAAATATGTATAATTAATGTACATTAACTTAAAATGAAACATTGGATCTTCGGGTACAGCTCAATGGTAGACCACCTAGCGCTGGGCCCCATCCCAGCACCATAAGAAAAATAAATGAAAAAAAAGAAAAAACAATAAATAATATGTCATGTTTAGTGATTAATATGATAGCAGAGAAAAGCATTTAACCTGTTCCAGGATTGATTGGGTGCTGAGGAAACACTTCTTCCCCACTTGCCTGACTCTGCCAATAGAGTAATCGATGAGCAGGGGCCCACCAGGACGTAAAGTGCTCACTGAAGAGAATAGACCTCTAGAAACACAGGGCATCTCGTGTCTGTGTGCGAACGTGGCCTTAGTATGTGTGAGCTCGTCCAGTCCCTGGACGCACCTGCAGACGCACATGCAGAGCCTGGACTTGGCAATGGTTTGCTGACTCGATAGACTGGCCCAAGTCCTGATAAGTCTTAAATGATGAAGTACATCTTTCTTGACTCTGCTATATAAAAACAACCAACTAATTCTGGATAATTGCCTCTCCCTGCTCCCGGATTTCTGAATGGTAAGTCCTAAGGTGACAGCATCAAAACATCTAAAAGGAAGTTCCTTCTCTCGTGCAATTCCTTTTGGTTGTATGTAAGTTTAACCAGTCAACTACAGAATGCCCGAACACCCTCAGGAAAATGTGCTGGGACTCAAAGAAGTACCAAGGGAGAGGAACCAGTGCTTCCACCCAACGCACCTGCAGGTGCCCTTGGTGGCTTGCGGGATGAGACGCCCCTTTTCTGCATGTCCACCAGGCATGAACACTAAAAGAATTCATCCCTGCTGGAGCTGTGCTGAGACACAGAAATCCTGGTGCCCTGCTCAGCATTGCAGATGCACAAGACCCGGGGTGGCTTTCCAGCGATGATTTTGACCACACTGCTTTTGTCATCTGCTGGTATTCAACATTCAGCCACAAAATAGTCAAGCCTTCGCCTTTTGAAGAGGCAGGTCTGAAAATACCTGCTCTCCTTCAATCTGGTCCTCAGCTTCTGGAGCAGCGGGAGCCTGGAGCTCAGAATCTGGGTGGGGCTGAGTTGCTGCACCCCGAGTTGTGTGTCCTCCCTCTGCTGCCACTTTTCCCTGTGTATGGAAACTCCATTCTGCAACATTGACCTTTCAGCTCACCTTGATCGCCCTTGTCCTGTGCACCTAAGGTCCTTTACTGGTACCCCAGCATTAGCAGCACAAAAATTTGAAAGAACTCTTGGTGACTCTACATATATAGGGCAATTTCCAATCTTCAACATCTAAGCTGACAAGGGTGCTGACTTGACCACCCTGACGATGGTGATGGTGGAAGAACCATGAAGACACCATTCTCTTCCCACAAGCTGCTCTCCCTCCATCTCCTCTCCCACAGCAGGCAAGACACTGCCCACCGCATCGGGCTTCATCCCTGGCTTCCTTCCCATCCTGCAGACCAGCCATGCAGTGACTCATTCCCCAGATGGAGTTTGGCTTTGGAGGGTACACCTGAGGTCTATGGGGTGCCCTTCAACCACATAACCACAGAAACAACCACACAATGACCACAGGCAAATTATGCCAATCACCTGGGATCTTGGGGACTGTTGTATTTCTCACGGATACTCTAATGGCTATAGTTCTTCCTAGCCAAGAATGCCTCCCTTCATACCTAAGAAGCATTCCAGTTTCAGCTCACTGGCCCCCTAGCCACCCTCACTCTCACCCCAGCTACCACCCTGCAGATGTTCGCCAGCCAGCAAGAGCTCCAGGAGCAGCATGTGGGTAAGAGTCGCGTCTGAGCCAAGAGATGGGTGCTGTTTGTGGAGAGTTATCTCATTTACTCTTCCATGGCTGGAACAGGACACCCGACACCCACAGTTCATGGGAGGAGAGTTTTATTCTGGCTCATGGTTTCAGTCCAAGGTTAGCCGACTGCAAGGCAGCAACAGGATGGCAGAGGATATGGTTTTAAAAAAACGGTGCCCAAATCATGGCAGTCAGGAAGTGGGGACAGAAGGGAGGCCCTGGGAAGGTCACACACCCTTCCAGGTCATGCCCCCGGTGAGTGTCTTCTGACCAGGCCCTGTCCCTAACCGGGCTCCACCTGCCAGCGTACATTCATCCATGGGTAGTATCCACTGGCCAGCCCGACACCCCACAGCCCAGTCTCCATCCACACATGTGAGGCTCTGGGGTTAAAAGCATTCCATTTGAAACGTAGCAGTGGTCCTCTTACAGCAGTCTCGTTCTGTTGCTTTTCTCTCTTTAATGTTACATCATTCTTTTCTCTTTTACCCCCATTCTTTGGCTCCTTCTCTCTTTTTCCTTTACAGAAATTATAAACACATGTATGCACTTGCCTGGCCGTCAGTACCCCTAGCTATATTTTCCCAAGGGCTTCATTAAGGAAATAAACTTCAGAATGGAGAGGTTCAGGGACGGGGATGCCAGGAAAGCTGCTTTCCAGAAGCATGTTTTATTGCTCTCCTGACTCAGAGATCTCTATCTCACCTCATTTTCCTTTAATACTAAATACATAGCAAAGTGAGATGACCAGCACAGAATCTC
>PVJX010019095.1:0-35403 GCA_004027295.1 Dolichotis patagonum
AAAAAAAAAAAATTGGGATCCAGGTATCTGGGTATCTCTTAGGAGGTGACCATATTTCGTACAGCAAGTGGGGGGAGTTTACTTCTACTATCTCTGAAAGCAGATATCTTTATCGCTGTTTTGCTTTGTCCTGATTAACAGTGTTGCTCTATTCAATACTCTGTGTTGATATGTTCTATAATGTGTATTTCTTTTGATTTTGCTGTACCTAGTAGAAGAACAACTATTGAAGACAACGAGATATACAATGTTGCCTATTACTATTGTTCTGGTGACCTGCTGTAATGTTCTGTGCCAGTTTCACTGTACTGTCTCAATTGGCTTTATTCCATCCTATTTTGGTGTATATTACTACCTCCAAGTTAATAAAAATTAAATAAAAATAAAACGAGAACATGAGAAAATAAAGTAACAAAATACCTCCAAAAACTCCCAACTCCACCAAAGCTGATCCATGTGACATGAATGACAAGAAACTCAAAAACAAAACAACAGAATTATATAAAGTGATTAAAAAGGAAGTAACAACAACAAAACAGATCAATAAGGTACTGAGAAAGCTGAAACATAATATAACTAAACAGATAATGTACTTAAAAAGCAAAAAGAGGAAAAGAAAATACTCTAAAGGATATAACTGCATGTATGTTTAAGTGTGTGGGATTGATAACCATATTACCAGGTTTTTGTTGGATCGTTGAACAGAACTGTTTGCAGCCTCACTGTTTGTTCACTTTGTATGCCTTAATTTTGTAACATGAACAACTATTTCTAAGAAGACAATATGTAATTTATCAACTAGTGATTTCTTACTTGTTTTTTTTTGAAATTCTGTATTATTTCTACCCTTTTTTCTGTATTGCTTTTTTTCTTCTCTTTAAAAGATAAAAATTTTTTAAAAAGATTTAAAGTGTTAACAGCAATGATTCCAAGGTATAGTGTGGGGGACCAGATATAAATAGCAAAACACAAGTGGAGTAATATGCCTCTGCCAAGCACTGCTGAGAGTGTTTATAAAAAGAAAAGCATTCCCTTCTCAACTCTCACTGTCAACAACATCCCATCGTGAGGACACAGTTACCACAACTGAGAGTGGGGAATCAATTTGAGATCTAGCATCACTTAAACTTTCATCAAAGGCACAAAAGTCAGGTAAACATTTTAACTTATTTGCACTCAGACTACAAAGGTGAAGCATTGTCAGGAAAACCCTGAACCAGAACTTTTTTGGCACATACTGTCTTTTGACAGGTATCTACTAAATATTACATTCCAAACACTTTTTTAGAAAGAGAAGTTTAACACAGAAGTTATACTTTGGTACTATATTTTAATAACTTTAGTTAAAGAAACTGTTCTGAAGATAGGAGCATAGGACCAAGATATTCTGTAAAAAAGGAATACTATCTCCCTTTCACTATGTTGTTCATTCTTATTTTCAGAATCCAGAATATGGTGATAGGTGGGATAAAACAGAAATTTCATTTCAGTTCTAGTAATGTGAACTTTGTTAGTATGTAGGAGGAACCAGAGGCAGATTTGTAATCCTTAATTGAATTTTAGGTATTAGCTCTGGGACAATTTTAGTTTTTGTGAACCTCTTATCCTGCTGTTTACCCCTTTCATCATCATTAGTACTGGGATTAATACTGGACATTTAGCTGATGGAGTTATTTAATCTTGTCAGAAATGCTGCTACGTAGGTCTTCCTTATTTTTATTCCCATTTTCAGAAAGTATGCAAAGCCCTTATTTACTTTAGGTTTCTGTTGATTGTGAATATATAGAAGAAGGCAGCTACCTCTGATAATCTGCTTGGTACTACTGTCAGTCTTGTAATTTCCACCCTCCTATCCAAATTGGCATGATTTAGTTTATTTTACAAAGAAAGTAGAAAAATGCATGATGTATGTGTACATGCTCCTAGAGAATTCTTAACAACTGAGAGCTGGGGAATTGTTTGAAACTGTGGTGTTTTGGTTTGACTATGTTATTTTTTGTGAATAGATAGGAAAGATTTAAAGATAGGGAAAAATTGGTCTACTAGTGACAGTAGTGGGAGATACAACATGTCTGGAGAAATGTGGAAATGGAAATATTTAATTTTGAGCAAAGCACCGAAGTTCTCTTTTTGTTTAATCTCTAGAATGAAGGTGTTAGATCACTAATAAAAATATAATGGCTTTTGCAGCCATTAGGAATTTATCAATAATCACTTTCTGATTATCTCAATATCCACTGTCATCCAAAATGAACATATATAGTCATCCTGCTCTTATTCCTCTAAACTCCTCTTTTAAATCTACTGAATTGGAATTTCTTCATTTTAATTTAGAAAAGAAAAATGAAGACAGGACATCTTGAAATGGTCATCATGCTCCTGGCAGCTATGATTCTAATGGACGTCTTCCAGGTAATGTTGGGAATGGGAAGCATGTGGTGATTGAAATGCAAATTCTTGATGTAACATTGCCTGAGGCATCTGTAGAAATAAAAGAAAATAGGATAGGTAAATGAATTTATTACAAGTCAGTTTTTTTGTTCAACATATGTTAACTGTAGAAAGTTGAAAGGTTAAAGGGAGCAGCAAAACTCATCCATAATCTCTTTATTCAGAGAGAAAAGTTCTTAAGGTGTTAGTATACTTAGTCTTGGCTTTTATCTCTGTGAGTATATAATTTACAAAACATAAATTCATAGTATACATAATATTTTTACCTTGATTTTTCATACTGTGCTACATGTCTTTCTGTGTCAGTAAATATTATGCATTTTTATCCAAATAAGATAATATTGCTTTGGTTTTTATTAAATTTTACAGTGACTATTTTCTCATATTTAGTTTTTTCCTGGTAGAAATTTTATGATTGTATTTCCAGTTAAATCATTAAACATTCAGTAACACTTTTATATGAAATATGAAACAGGTATCTCACTTTACTTTTTTTCTCCACTTATTAGCTGTCACATCACTGCTGAATATTTTTACACTAATTTTGAATGCCTTTGTTAAAATATCATAAATAATAAAAGTTTGGGTTTTTTTCCAGTACTGGGCATCAAAGCTAGGTTACACTCAACTACATCCTCAGTCCTTTTTAAAGACTTTAATTTTGAGAGAGCTGCTGACTAAGTTACCCAGGCTTGACTCAAATTTTCTGTCCTCGTGTCTTAGCCTCCCTAGGATGCAAGTGTGCACCACCATGCCTGGTTCATGTTTAAAAATTTAATACTTTGATCCATTGTCTAGAAAATTATTATATATACTATTGCCTACAGTTTGGTTTTTTAAAAATTAAGTTATAACTCACATACCATAAAAACTCAGTTTTGAAGTGTATATCTCATTGGATTTTGGTATATTCACTATGTGGTGCAACTATCATAACCTAATGACTATGCTATATTATGTTTAACTACATAAGTTTTTGTCACTCTAAAAACAAACCGTTTTCCTGTTGCTAGTCAACTCCTACTCCCTCCTTCCGCAATTCTCTGGCAGCCATTAATCTACTTTCTGTCTCAGGGATTTGCCTATTCTGGACATTTTATCTGAATAGAATCTTAAAATATATGGGCTTTTATGTCTGTTTTCTTTCATTCAGCATAAATACTTCAAGACCCATATATGTTGTAGCATATTTTGCTATCTCACTTTTTACTACTAAATAATATTCTACTGTATGGCTGTACCACATTTTGTTTTCCATTCATCAATTGATGGACATTTGGGTTGTCCCCACTTCATGGTGGTTATGAATAGAGCTGCTGTGAACAATTGTGTACAAGTTTTTATATGAACATGATTCTCTTGTGAAATTTTTTTATAATCATATACTCTTTTTTGACATACCTGGAGAATAATACAAGCTATTTGAAATGCTACTATTTGGTAGCATTTCATAGTATTTTCTTTACATATGTAGGAAATACATATTAGTGAAAATGGATTTACAAGGGTTATGCTTTATACTAATAACAGAATAGCTCATTATATATGTTACTCATTATATAATTACTGAATATATGTTTCGGTTCTCTTTGGTATGTACCTACAGTAGAATTTCTGGGTCTTATGGTGATTTATGTTTAACTCATCTACATACTGCTAAACTGCTTTCCACAGTGGTTGCGTGTTACAGTCCTCCTAGCAGTGTATTAGGATTGCACTTTCTCTGCATCCTTGTGTTATTTTCCTTCTGTGCTTTTGTTTTACCATTATATCCATCCTATGTGGTATGAAATAATGTTTCACTGTGATTTTAATTTGTATTTTCTGTTTCCTTTTGTAACATAATTTTAATGTTTGTTTACTAATTTTATGTAATTTATTTAATTTCTCTTCTTGAGAAATTGAAATTTTCACATATTTGTAATAATTTTTTGGTAATTGAGGTTTTTAAAAAATTTTTAAACTTGTATTTTAGAGAAAGTAAAACCAAGCAAAATAAAATAAAGCCAATCAAAACACAGGACCTCTAAACAAGATAATAGGAAATCAACAGTGGCTACCATATTGCCCCTTGTTGCCCCCAAAACAGTCACCCATACCTCGGACATAGCAAAATCAACAAAACAGAAACAGAATACAACCAATGAAAACAAAACAATGAATGCAGTACAGGACTTCAAAACAAGACAATAGTAAATCCAAATGGTTACCATAATATATTTTGTTATCCTTGAAACAGCTGCCCATGCTGTTTCAGATACAACAAAATCAAACAAGATAAAACAGAATAAAACTCAACCAAACAAAACAATGAGAATAATACAGGATTTCAAAACAAGATAATAGGGAATTAACAATGGCCACCACCTTCAGAAGACGATCCCCTATATATGCTACATTGTGTATTGTTATCCTCTGAATAGATGATCAGACTACTGGTTTTAGGTCTGCAAAGTCAGTGAAATACTAAACACCACAAGCGTTAAGTTTTACCTCATTAGCTATCATCACAGTTGTATTTTTCCAGATCAGCGAGAAGCTAACAGGGCAGGAGTAGGGGAGGGCAACACATTGGCTCTTCTTGCCTCCCTGCCCACACTCGGCAAAGGGCTGGCGTCTGGCTCTCCCCTAGTTAGCCTACGCATGGTGCCAGCTCACAGGAGGTCTTAGTTTCTTGTTGACTTTTTGTTCTTCTCCCCCATAGTCCATGAATGGTACCAACTCACAGGAGAGGGATGGTGTTTGGCTCTCTCCCAGCGTGCGGTAATTGAATTTTTATCAGTGTAAGTTTTTTATATCTGTGGATAAATTCAGAGGGAGAAAATATAATCAGCTTCTTCACCTAGCCTTTTGTTTTTACCCGTTTCTTAGTATCCATTCAATTGTTCCTAAATGGTGGTGATATTTGTGAGCTTTGTCACAGCTCAAAGCGGGCATTGTACAGAACACACAATCAGTTGTGGAGTGTCTAGCCAGAAAAGCTTGATGTCTAAAATTAGACAAGTGGAGACTAGTTAGAGACATTGGAAAAAGACAAGAACATACTAGATCAACTTTGATATCATGTGAGGAATGTGGGAGGTGGTTTTAAGGCTTGATATCTTATGTTGAAGTCTTGAAGATAAGTCAGGCATTGGTGCCCAAGCTGAACTCTTGGTACATTCTGTGCTGCAGAGGACAGTACTTTACTTGACTATGAGACAGCAGTGATTTGATCTCCTGAAGCTCAAATTCCCATGTCAAGAAACTGACCTACAAACCCAGGAGTGCAGAGTTCTCAGTGACTTCCCCAGCAGAATACCCTTTGGCTAACAATCAAGACAGTTTCTGATGCTGTCCAATTCCTTCATTTGTAAAATGGTATTAATTGTCTGCCTAAGCTTTGGTAAGAGTTTTTATAAATACAAAATTATCCTTTTAAAAAATGCTACATAAATGTTAGTGGTCACATCAGTGGAAACATTCTCATTCTTTAGAATACAACATTTTGGTTAGGAGAACAAGACTCTAAGACTAGACTGGCTGTTTCAAATCCCATTAAGTCTTACTCTGTCTATATTTTAGTTTCCTTATTTTAAAAAAAAGGGTGGGGGTAAAGCAGCACGCTGGCACATGGCTATAATTCTAACTGTCTGGGAGTCTGAGGCAAACACATCACAGGTTTGAGCCCTGCCTGGGCAACTTAAACTATTTCACAATAAATAACAAAAATGAGTGGGAGTAGGTTCAAGAGCCAGTATGGACAGAAAGGCGGGGGTGGAATAACTAAGATAGTACGTACCTCACAAAGTTTCTATGAGGATTAATGAGATAATTCACATGATATACTCAGTTACTGACATAGAGAACTCTGGAGCTGTTTTTCAGCTTTAGAGATGGGGTGGCCACACTAAAACTGAGAAGGAAGTACCTAGGAAAACTTTAATAATGAACAGATTCTCTCAAATAAGAACCAGGTAATTATTCTTAGTGATTGTAGGTATAAATTTATCAGTTGGGTCTTAGACATTGTATTGGTCAGTGCTTACTGTTACTATAGAAATAGATTTAATGCAAGCTATACAAATATATAAGAATTTACAGGATTAGCTTACAGTGGCCATCCTCGGAGTCAGATGTGGAAAAGTGCAAAAGGCTATCTGTGCTGGAGATCCAAAGGATCCAGTTGAAGGCATGAAGCCCACTGTAGTATCCTGTGTAGTAACTGGAGGCCTGAAGGGTCTGCACAGGAAGCCAGCAGGTGCCATCCAAGGTAAAGGTGAAGACAGGAGCTCCTCCAAAGAAACAGAAGTGAAGATTCCATTTTTATTTTCCTTTTATACCATTCCGGAGACAGTCCTACCTAGGGTGGGTCTTCTACACCCAAAACTACTGGACCAATTTAGTTGGGCCTTTGTTACTCAAGTTAACACAACTGGTTGACTATCACAGACATGTTACATTTGAAGGGTCTTTGGGCATTCAAATGGAGGTATCAAGTGGGCAGTTTATATATAGTTGATACATAGGTCTGGCATTTATAGGACAGGTCAGAGGTACATGATATTTGAAACTATGTGTTTGGGCATGACTGTCTAGGGGTGGAGTTGAGAATTAGAACATAAATTACCTTGACAAATTCCAACATTAAGTGATCAGTAAGAAAATACTGGATAATGCAAAGCAGTTCTGAACAGAAATGCCCACCTAGTAGGAGCTCTGTGAATGAAGGAGTAGAGATGGAAACGGAATGAAGAATGTGGAAAGATAAGTGAAAAGATAGAAATCTTTTAAGTATTTTGTGAGAAGGGGAAGAAGATGCAAAATCAAATTTTGCTTTGCTTCTTAAAAGAATTCTATTCTCCTCTCTCTCTCTCTCTCTCACTGTCCGTCTCTCTCCTCCCCCATTCTTTTTATGAAGACTTCACATGGAATTGATAACTTTAATAGTGCCTTATTATTTCCATAAGATCTCCAGATGAGGTCCCTTACTTATGTAACCATGCAGTGTACAAACATGAAATAGTGGGAAAAGACTCATTACCATTTTATTTGTAGAAACCCACTAGTAATATTCCCTAGATTGGCTGTTCCCATTTTTAGTCCATAAGTCAAAGTGTAGGGTTCTCATTTAGTTTACTTGAACTATTTCTGTCATGCTTTATACTAGCTTCTTGGAATTCAAAGATAAATATATTCAAATGCTGCCTTTGAGAAAGTTGTAGTATAATATGCAATTCCTATAATAAAATACCTTGAAACTATAATGTTAAGTGAAGTAAATCAGACACATGAGCTTAAATATTACATGGTTTCTTTTATGAGAAACCCAAATTATAAATAAAGAACAGAGTAAAAGATAATAGGAAGTAGGGAGATATTTATTTATGTATGTATGTATGTATGTATGTATGTATTTGAGATAGATCTTTTTAAAATGGGAAAGGGATCAAGAGATAGAGGGAACAGAGGGAAAGGGAATGATAAAAGTAATTAAAATATGTGCACGTACTAACTCTACACAAAGAATGTAAACATTAATGTAAATATGTACCAAAAATAATTAATAAGCACAGTTTATTAATAGATTTGATATGTACCATGATTAAGAGCTTTGTATATATTCATTATGCAATGTAATCTTCATAATAGTTCTGCAATTAAAATACTATTTTAATTATGTATAGTATGTCTGTAATGCCACCCAATTAGGAGACTCAGGCAAGAGGATCACCAATTCAAATTCAGCCTAGGCAACTTAAGACACTGTCTCAAAAAGAAAAAGAAAAGGGGAAAACCAATGGATGTAGCTCAGTGCAAAGGCTTTGGGTTCAATCCATAGTACTGGGGGGAAAAAAGAGAAAAAATTATTTTCTTCACCTTAATTTTTAAATTGAGACTCAGAAATGTGAAAATGTCATGCTTTCCATATGTAGTTAGTACCTGATTGATGATGGAAATGGGGGACTTAAACCGAGATCTGTCTGCCTTCAAATTAATGTTACACTACTCTACTTTATATGGCATGTGACCATGTGTATCATGTAGCTAATACATTGGCCCATTTCCATTGTATGTAACAGAAACATAATACAAACTGTCCAAGAAAGCAGAGGGGTTTTTTTCTGGTACTAAGAGTTGAAGCCAGATCCTCATGTATGCTAAGTAAGCATTCTACCACTGTGTAACCCCCTCCCCCAGTACAGGAATTCATTGCTTTTTATGACATAACTTCAGGTACAGCTAGATTAAGGGCCCATCTTTCTTTTTTTTTACTTTAAGTTCTGCAAGTATTGATTTGTTAATTTACTTTCTCAAGTATTCTCCATAAGACCACAAAGATTATTTGAAGCCCCCAACCAATATTGACTTGAAAACTTATAGTTTTAGTAAATGTGATGCCAAAGTGAGCACCAGCTTATAGTTTTACAGGAAAAAATATCCATCTTTTTTCCTTTGATAATGGTCTGATTGCTAGGCCTAGATTACCTGCTTATACTTCGGGCTGGAGGTACATATCATTCCTATCCATTCCATATGCATGAGGAACAGGGAATGCCCCAAAGAAAAAGGGTAATATTTGCCATTATTTGTCTGTTGTGTACAGTGTATAACACAGATATTTGAGACTCTCCCAACAGTCTTGAAGAGACCTAGGTGAGGGTGTTTTTCAAAATCAGGAAGTCATCCAATTCTTCAGTTTTCTCAGCACCACAGTGTTCAAGTAAATGACTTAGAGGCACATTCTGTTCATACCTCTCATTGACTGGCATTTACTCTTTCATAATAACTATGTCATAGCTGAGAAAAAGTATCAATAGCAATGCAGTAAACTTCATACATAAAAATTCTTCAATGGGGATAGTAACACGAGAGAAAATGATAGTAAACATCTTATTTCAAGAATATTAATTTCCTTTTCCTTCACTGCAGATGAAGGCTGAAGTATTAGACATGGCAGATAATGTATTTGATGATGAATACCTGAAATGTACTGACAGGATGGAAATGAAGTATGTTCCCCAACTTCTCAAGGAAGAAAAGGCAAATCATCAACTCTTGGAGACTGTATGGGAAAATGCAAAAGCCACATGGGAAGCCCGGAAGACTCAGCTGTCTCTCCCTAAAAATTTTAAGGATAACCATGGAATAGCCCTAATGGCATATATTTCTGAAGCTCAAGAGGAAACTCTGTTTTACCATCTGTTCAATGAAGCTGTAAAATTGGCTGGCCAATCACGGAAAGATTATATCTATGGCTTCCAGTTCAAAGCTTTTCATTTCTACCTCACAAGAGCTCTGCAGCTGCTGAGAAGACCTTGTGAAGACAGTTACAAAAATGTGGTATATAGAGCAAGCCAGGACATTTCATTTACATTTGGAGAGCCAAACCAAGCCAGGCTTGGCAATTTCACATTGGCATATGCCAACCCTAAAGTAGCTGACGACCAACACTTTATGTTAATTATCTACACATGCTTTGGAGTTGCTGTTGAAAAATTTTTTGGTAAAGAAAGTGAAAGAATTATTTTAATACCCCTGAATGAAGTTTTTCAAGTATCCCAGGAAGGGGCTGGAAATAACCTTATCCTTCACAGCACAAACAAGACTTGCAGCCATTATGAGTGTGCATTTCTAGGTGGTAAGTGTCTCATTTTTGCTTATTCTGGTCTGGGAGGAAAGGACTGGGATTCTTAGGCATCAGCAGAGGTCAAGTATGGAAAATCACATTCATTTGTCAGTGGTCAGAAACATTTTTAGTTGTTGGAAATGGGGGTGAGAGTGGCTTGCTATTAGGCATCTCGTGAGTAGAAGTCAGGGACATTGCTAAAAAATGCATAGGACTTCCACAAGAAAGAATTATTTGACCCAAAATGTCAGTAGAGTTACTATTCAAAACCCCTACTATCAGATTTACATGACACATAGCTGTCCCCTGCCCCACCACTTGGTGGCACCTGTTTTAGTTGTTTTAGCTTTTTTTTTTTTTTCAGGTATTTACTGTTATGTTTCTAAATAGCAAGATTCAAGATTTCTTGATTTAAAAATTTAGTAACTCAGACCTTTCTTTTCTACTATCCTTAAAATGTTGGTTTTTAGATTCATTTGGAGTTTATCTGTTACAGTTCTAGGTATGAATCCATATGTAAGATGAAAAGGGAGGAAGAATGACAATCAAATTAATCTATTTAATGAAAAAAGTAAAAGCTTTCCAAAAATTCTTTAATAGACTTCTGATTCTAAATAATTTATTGGAACAGTTTATTAGTCATCCATACCTACAAAAAATGGCTAGGAAAGAGGGTAATTGGCTTTTTTAGTCAATAGTATAGGGAGACAAAGGAGAAGGAAACTAGAATAGGTTCTGTAGATTTGATTTCTGTTTTAGAATTTATTTTTCTTTGGAATTTTCAATATGTTCCTCCAGTGATTTCTATGCTCTGGAGCTACTGTTGAAAAGTGTGACGCCATTCTAATTACTAAAACTTCAAATGAGACTTGTTATTTATTTTGTTTGTTTTGTGGTACTAGAGATTGAACCAGGGTCTCGTACATACAGGCATTCTGCCAGTGAACCTGAGACTTGTTTTTATGGAGGTTGTTCTTGTTAAATCTGAAAGGTTTAGGATGTTCTCTTTATTACCAGATATTCTGCGTTTTTATGGTATTGTACCTTAATGTAGATGAGTAAAGAGTTAATAAAATCCTTTCTACTATGAAAATGATCTTCTAGCATTATTTCTCTGTCATCTACTAAAGGTAGAATGTCAGCTATGTAACTGTCAACACTATCTATGGTAAACAACATCCTGGATTGTTAAAGTGTTTCTTTGGTGGAAGGATTATGAATGAACTATAAAAATACCTGGGGGGAGATTTTCATTGAAGAGACAGGCTTAATGCTTCCCTGCTACTAGACACTGTGCTGTGTTCCCTCCCTTGCTTTTTTCTGCAAAACTTGGTAAAGGAGTTGGCCTTTTGGGGTCTTGCAAATATGACTAACTGAACCAAAAGCGATTTTTGCTGTGTCAGGCAGAGCATATACTGCAGTAGACCTGAGAAGTAGACTTTTAGACCCTGACTCAATGTGAGTCTATCTAACTCAGTGTGAGATAAAAAGACTGAGTAAGGAAATGTGGATAAGATATCGTGCCTGGGTGGAGGGGTAATATACTTAGGATTGGGTAACAGAAGCCATCTGGCCATTAAAGTGCCTGAGGTACAAAACTTAAGGAAATCCACACTTTTAGAGGATGGCTTTGCATGATTCTGAAAGTGACTACACCCTTAAATTTCATACTCCAGGCACTTGTTTTGGCCTGCATTTGAGTTGTATCTGAGTATGACTATTCTTGAGGGGAAGATAATGTATGGAAAAAATAAATGTGTATTAAAAGGAAATGTGTTCATTCCATTTACAAATTATACATTGGACCTAACCAAAAACCAAACCAGCTAGACCAAGCTTACATCACCTCATGGGAGTTAATTTTAGGCAACAATCTTCTACCTAGGTCCTCCAACATTACAGTAGTGATTTCTATGCCAAGGTTCATGGCATACTTTAAAACTGGCCATGGTTTATTTACATATATTAAAGCTCCCTTATTTTCCAGGGATATGTTACATGATCCCCATAACACCTAAAATGGTAGATAGTCCCAAACTCTATATAAACTGTGTATTTTCCTGTGCATACATACTTATGATAAAGTTTAATTTGTAAATTAGGCACAATAAGGGATTAATAGCCATAACTAAAAGTTGTAGAAGGTATGTGAATGATGACTGTCTTGAAAGAATAAAGACAAATACTAGTTTGTTTTAATTTGTTTGGTACCAGGGATCAAATTCATGACCTCACACTTGCCAGGCAGGCACTGTGCCACTGAGCTATATCCCCAGCCCAAAACTACGTTTTTTGTAGCAGGATTTTTGTAGCAGGAATCAAACTCAGGACCTTGCACTTGCCAGGCAGGCACTTGTGCCGCTTAGCAATATCCTTGGCAGGAAACACTAGTATTTTCAGAACACAGTTGACCTCTGATAACTGAGACCACAGAAAGTAAAACTAAGTAAAAGGAGAGATTGCTGTGGAAATCAACAAACACCATAGTGTTAAACTTTACCAGAACATCTCAGCCAGAACCCAGTGGCTGTTTGGTCAGAAATTAGACCATTTTTGGTGCTCCTGATACATTGTCAGATGTCATTTGTGGAGTCCTTGGGTGTTACATGAAATCTCTGGCGCCAGGCAGAGTTAGCACTTTTGTCTACTTGATGGGCTGAGTCAGGCAGTACCACTGACAGACTCCTTATTTGTCAGTGGAATTGTAATACAATTATCAGTGGAACCATGGGATTGATTCTGAATGAGCCAGGGCTCAGACCCACATGGAGAAATGCATTATGAGCCACATGTCAGGAAATGGGGAAGGAGATAGGATTAGGCCCAGGCTACACAGTAGTTTAGTGTTCAAGTCAGCCACTGCACTGGAGTAAAACCTAGGCTGGAGTAAAGGGTTTAACTCTAGACTGGATTCCTCTGCTGCCATCTAGAGATAACTAATGGAAACCTAGAGTCCAAAACTCCCTGATAGAAGCCCAGGCTCCCAAATCCACTAAGGTCAAGCCTGTCTGTTTTTTTGGTTTTTTTTTTAATTTTATTTAAATAGAAAACAAAACAAAACAAAAAAAGGGTAGCAACAATACAAAATTCCAAGGGAAAAAAGAAAAGAACAAAAAACACTAAGAAATCATTACTTGATAACTTACATACTGTCATCTTTGAAATAGTTGTTCAAATTACGAAGTTAAAACAAAGTAGACATTCAAACAATGAGACTGTTAATAGCTCTGCTCCACGATCTAATAAAAACAGTAATATGGTCATTCATCTTACACACTTAAACATACATGCAATTATATCCTTTAGAGCACTTTCTTTTCCTCTCTTTTTTACAGTAGCAATTACACATTTTGTCTTATGCCACTACATTTGTGATTTATTCCAGAAGCAACAGAACACATACAAAAGAGAGCATCTAAAATGAAACAACAAACCTCCTAAAAACAAAAAGAAGAATAACTGAGTTGTGGAACACTTTCAAAGTCACTTTGTACATACATAAATAAATTGAGTCCCTAAAGAAAGGCGGAGAACATGTTGGGAATGTAGCTCAGTAGAGGAATGAGTTGCAAAAAGTGGCAACAACCTAAGTGTTTAGTAGCAGATATATAGACAAATTGTGGCATACCTCCTATTCTACAATAGAATGGAACAATCTATTGATATTAATTTGCAATAGCTAAATCTTGGAAACAACCAAGATGCCCATCAACCACAGAGTGGATGAAAAAGATGTGGTATTTTTATACAGTGGAGTATTACTCAGCTATGAAGAAGGATGATCTTGAGGCGTTCATAGGGAAATGGAGACAACTTGAGACTATCCTCAGTAGTGAAATGAATAAGAATCATATTTATAAATACCACATTGTGTCTCTAGTGTAAAAAGTAATAAGCCTGTCTGTTTGAGACATTTATGGTAAGCAATTTTAGAAGCTCAAACCCAAACGAAGCATAGTGGCACACACCTATAATCTCACTACTCTGGAAGCTGAGGCAGGAGGATTCCTGTGAGTTCAAAGCCAGTCTGGGTTACACAACGAGTTCAACCATGGGATTGATTCTGAATGAGCCCTGAGTGAGACTCTGTCACAAACAAGCAAACAAACAGGTGAAAGAAAATGAGCCTATGGTGTTATCCAGATTTAGTTCTTATAAATCTACCCCTAACCCTTGAGCACTTATTAAATACATGTTCCACCATTGGTACAGATTTGTACTGATTAGCGTTTCTTGGTAGCATCAGAGTTTCTGTGCTGTTGTCTGGGATTGTCTGGGATTAGAGAATCTATCTGTGTAGGTGGGACAGATGTTTTAACCAACTATTATGAGTCAGTGCCTAGAACAATTTGGAAGGCTGTTTATTTATCTATATTCATAGGAAATGATAGAAATATCCACTAAACAGCCCTCTTCAGACATTCACCCACTTAACACTGCTCTAACAGCCAAAATTCACTTCAGGATATATAATTAGCAGGAAATACATATCTGAATATTTAGTGGAAGAAATTGGCTTACACTGTTGCAGGAGCTGGCAAGGCAATTCTGAAATCCAAAAGTCAGGCTGTAAGGAAAGGCAGGGTGAGACTCCAGCACATTAGTTTAAGCTGCTATTCACAGGCAGAATTTCTTATTCTGGGAAGAAATACTTTTCTTAAATCCTTCAGCTGAGTGAATGAATCAGGCCTACACAGGTTATTTTGGATAATCTTTCTTATGCAAAGTTAACTGACTATCAACTTTAATTCTATCTACAAAATACCTTCATCGTAATAACTAGACTTATGTTTGAATAACTGAAAACTGTTGTAGACAGGTTGATGTATAAAACCTACCTTCAACCTTGGCTAGCTATCTATTACATAATGAACTACTCCAAAACTTAGTGGTTTTAAGCAGTGTTTATTACTATACAGTAGATGTGGGTCAGGGATCTAGGCACACCTTAGGTGTGTCCTTTAACTGAGTGTCTCATAATACTGTGGTCATTTTAAGGTTTGACTAGAAAAAATCTGCTTCTTGGTTCATTTGCTTAGTTCATTATTGGCAGGGCATAGTCTTTCATGAGTTGTTCAGCTAAAGCCTCATGTTCCTTATGAACTGTTGGCTGGAGGCCCTTTTCTTTCTAGCCTCCACAGAGCATCTCACAGTATGGCAGCTTACTTCAACAAAGTGAGCAAGAGAGAGTGCCTACAAGTCAATCTTTTGCAACCTAATTATGAAAATGATGTATCTTCACTTATGTTCTATTCTGTTTGCTAGAAGCAATTCTATAGGTTCATTTCAAGGGGAGAGGATTCCCCAAGGGGGGTCCATGCTGTAAGCTGCTTACCATAATCTCAACCTAATCTATTTTATTCTATCATCTCCTCTTGAGGATGAGCCAATTAAATTGTCCTTTTCCACAAATGATGAGTTCTGTAGTGACCTCTTGGGATATAGAAAAGTAGGCAGAGTATCTTTGGAACCAAAGTCAGCATCTAATTTTGTAAACTGGTGTTTGTGATTTGATTAACATGATCCGTCCTTTGCTAAGATTACATGAACTATATATTCATTTACTGAGGTAAAACTAGATATTACGTGAAAACTCACCTACAGACTGTTAGAGTAAGTACGTCTACACAAGTACATCCTTCCTCTATTTCTCTTCATTCTCCAACTCTTGAGTCTTTGATGCTTGAGAACTCAGCTAAGCCAGAAATCAGCATGGCTTTGTGAATTTTGTAAATAGCTGAAGACAGCCAGACCAATTAACCCTGGAGAATTTTCATTGGAGAAGCTAGTAGAATTTTTCAACTGAAGCCCTAGTCCTTTAAGAATGATTTCCTTACTATGGTGAATTTGTTTACCGGCCCATAATATGTAATGGAGACAGTGGTCATATGGTAAGAGCCTCATGGGATTTGTTAGTCTCTAGATGTATTCTTTAGATACACTTACTCATGTGCATATGCGTATCTAACAAGTTTGAGTTCACAAGTTGCATTTACTGCATTTATTCCTACAGAAAGAGACCAAATATGTATTTATCTTTAGTAATACAGTTGGGGATATTCCAGGAATCTGACCATATAGTTAGGGCATTAGTGTTGTCATATGAATCTATGTCAAGGTATGGTTAGTCAGTTTCAAGGTGTTGTATTTCCTGGCAGACAGAAAACAAGTTTATCTTTACAATAAATGAATGCAGCATTCCTTTACATTTATCCAACCTCGGAGCAGGCTGCTTTATAACTGAACTGTGTTATCTTTTCAGGTATTAATTCTTATAAGGAAGGTTCTCATTGAGCCAATAATTTGGATAAAATAGTAGATAAGGCTGTTGTAGTATCTAATGCAGAGGTTCTCAGACTTTTTCAGTTCATGGTACCCTTAGAGTCGTATTTTTCACTCTCCCTTGGCTGAAAAAATGCCTAATAGTTCCATTTATTAAAGTCAAATAAGTTTACTGTATATGTATATAGTATTATATAAATACTCTTTAATGCATATGCTGTATTATAATTTTTATATGTGTAATTTTTGACACTAAGGTCTTAGTTCCTTGTCTCCTAACATCCTAGGAGCTGAAAAAATAATGCATATGCTTTTTCTTTGAGTAGTTATTTCATGCTTAACCACTTAATACTTGCTAATGGGAAGTATTGCATATTGCACATTGCACAGCTTCTCAGACCTTGGAGTCACATTAGACACTACCTCATTTCCTGTTTCACTTTGATCTTCACATATACTTGTTTTTTAATCAAAACAGTTGCTTAGACCCAGCTTTGCAAATATGCCATCAAACAAAATATAACACGATATAACATGTAACTTCAAAACTGTCTTCTAAGCTTGGAGTGTAGTAATTCAAGCCCTGAAGGAGAACAACCTCCAGCCCAGATTGATGTATCCTGCAGAACTCTCTCTAGAAATTAATGGAGAAGCAAGATGCATCCATGACAAAGAGGAACTGAGAGAATTTGTGAACACCAATCCAACTCTACAAAAAATACTGAAGGACATTTTAGAGAGAGAGAAAAAGAATACGAGCATTTCAGAAACAGTGGCAGAGAGGCCTCAGTGAACAGGGCAGATAGTGGAATGGAACAGAAAAATAAACAACCAATGGCAGAAAAACAGAATAGCAGAAATAAGGCAGAGAGGATTGGCTATAAACTCTAGTATAGATGGCCTTGAAATATTAACAGAGGGAAACACAGGCAGAGTAGATCAGGAGATAGGGTCCATTGAGCTGCTCTATATAGGGAGGTAGTGGGACCCAAAACAAGCAGTGTACCCTATGGGAGTGAAAGGGGAGGAATTGTCTAAAAAAGGGAGGCAGAGGATATTGTTAATTAGGTAACAAGATTTAAAATTTACATTATTCTCATCACTCTGCTTGGATGGATTACATGCTGTTCCAGTTTGTCTACTTACACTAGACTTGAGGACGTGGTCAGCTATCCCAAAAATAAGAGGACATATTATGGTAATCATCTCTAATTTCCTATCAACTTAATCTGAAGCCCTTTATAACTTATACTGTCTTATTATGGCTGATCTTATTTGAATCTGGTTTGTTAGATTGCTACTCTGTATTGACTGATTTTATTTAAATCTGTTATGATGGATAGCAAGAGTATGGGCAACTACACTAAAGATGACAAGATTCACTAAGATACCCACTCTGATTTGATTATTACTTGCTTTTGAAGTCTTAAAATGTCTCCAATGCTTCGTTTTTATTAATGTTGTTATATACTGCTGAGACATCATGGTAACTATTGTAGATCACCTTGTATTGCGGTTTTATATGACTTTTTTGCTTCATACTTTTCTAGGAATTGTTTTGTTTTATCTTGCTTTGTTTTGTTTTTCCCTCTAATACAGAAATGATAGATATACATGTAGAGACTCATGCATGTGTAGAGCTTGTAAACAGTTTACGAGAACCAACTATATAACACATGTTGATATGAACAACTACTTTGAAGAAAAAGAGACACTACAGTACCCAGTGCTGATTCCATAATGTCACGAAGTGAAATCCAGCAAAACTATCACTCTTTGTTCAAAGTGATTTTAGCTTGTTTTGTTTTGTTTAAGTTCAACACACATGAAGGTATGGACAGCTGTTTTGAGGAGAATGAGAGACACTATGACAGCCATTCTTGGCTTCCCTATTTTCTGGTCTTGAAGACCTGAAACGCCCTCCTCATCCTGCTCAGATCAATTCCATACTATGTTGTTTCAAGTGAATTCCCTGTGTGTGACAATATGGACAACTATTTGGAAGAAAACAAGAGTCAATATAATAGAGAGTGAATATCTCTGAGTGTCTAGCTTTGAAATGTATGTCTCTTACATTGCTCTCTTGTGATCCACTTTGTTCTGTTTTGTTGTGTTTAATTTTACCCTTTTGATATAATTGCATGTATATTTGAGTGGGTAAGATGGATGACCATATTGCTGTTTTTGTCAGATCGTGGAGCAGAACTGTTAACAGTCTCACTGTTTGAATGTCTACTTTACACGTTTTAACTTTGTAATTTGAACAACTATTTCCAAGAAGCCAGTATGTAATTTGTCAAGTAATAATTTCTTAGGTTTTTTTGTTGTTGTCCTTTTCCTTTTTTCCTTGGAATTCTGTATTGTTGCTATCCTTTATTCTGTTTTTTTTCTTTTTAAATAAAATTTTTAAAAAATAACAATAATAAAAACTGTCTTCTATATCCAGCTAATAGTTCGCACAATGTCCTGACAGATAACAGGTATAACATGTTTATCTTTAAAATTGAAAATATTTCTTAGTGACTTTACTACAGCATTGAGGAGTGTTAGGTAATATTTAGAAACTGTAGGTATAATAGATATGCAACCATCTGTGAAAGTGGCTAAGTTCTTAGATGCCAGGTTTAGTCTTTTATTAATTTCCATATTACAATAAAACTCTTAGGAATGTGTCCTACCTTATGAGACTTTAGTTCAAAGAGAACCCATTGCATAATAAGACATTCATTTGGTGAATTGTGACATTTCTTTCAATGAGACAGTCTATTTCAGGCCCAGTAACAGGGTGATAATAGCAGCTTTGTAAAGGGAGGAAGTGTTTATGTCCAAAAACCCATTGATTGACAAATACTGGTGTGTTTTTGATGCCAGAGATTTTAGTTATGAATTTGGTCATAGATATTTCTAACTTTTGAGGATCTAAAGGAGATAGGGGACTGCCAGAAGAGCTGTATTATTATCTGGACAGCTTTTAAAGCTTATTGTACAGTTTCCTACTAAACTATTGGCCTTTTTTTTTTATATACTGGGGATTGAACTTACGACCTCGAGCTTGCCAGGTAGGCGCTTGTGCTGCTGAGTTAACCCTCTAGCCCCGGCCGTTTTAAACATCCAGTATTTAACAAGTTTGAGGTTTTCTTCTGGTAGGGAAATAGGGACTAAGTCCAAAACCTAGTCCTCTCTCTCTGTTCATCCAATCTTCATAATTTAAAAGCAGTTTTCAAACAGCTTTACTTAAAAAAAAAAACTTTACTGAGGTATAGTTGACATGTAATAAACTGTGTCTGATTTAAATAAAATTTTGATAAATTTTAACATATGTAATACTAATGAAATTATCACCAGTCATAATACATGAGTATTTCATATCCACTTCTTAAAGTTTTCTCATGTCCTTTTGAAATTCTTTCCTCCTGTCTTTTCCTAACCATATCCCTAGGCATCCAGTGATGTACATTCTGTCCATAAAAATTAGTTGGTACTGTCTAGAGTTTTATTTGAGTTGTATCATATTCTCTTCTGCCTGGCTGCTCTCACTTAGCATAATTGAGATTGATCCATGCTACTGCATGTATTAATAATTCATTCCTTTCTATTGTAGAGAATAGTTTGTCTGTTGACCTGCTGATGAATAATTCGGTTGTTGCCAGTTATTGCCTAGTACTTCGATGGATTTTATTTACAAGTGTTTGTATAGATACATGTTTTCATTTTACTTGGGTAAATACCTAGGAGTACATTGATTGGATGATATGGTGGATGTTTGTATTGCTTTGGAGGAAACTGTTTTTCCAAATTGTATAGTTTTACATCTTCACCAGCAGTATATGAATTCCAGTTTCATTACCTTCTTGCCAACACATAGTATGTAATGTGTCTTTCATTTTAACAGTTCCAGTATGTTAAATATGTAAATATGTAGTGGTGTCTTATTGTGGCTTTAATTTGCATGTTCATAATGAATAATACTGATGAATATCTTTTCATCATCTTTTCATTTGCCATTTATATACTATATATATAATGAAAGACGTGTTCAAATATTTTGCACATTTTTATGAAGTGACCTTCTTGAGAGTTTTTTAGTTTTTTTTTATTGGTACATTTTAAGTATACAAAATGATCACATTCATTATAGGGAACTTGTACCTGTACATGATATATCTTGATTACTCTTTTTTTATTCCTGTCCCCTCCCTTCAAACTTCCTTGCCATCCCAATTCACAAAATTTTGTTTTCATTGTTCTTTTTTTGTAAAGAGAAATATTATGTGAGTGCACCTACTTTTTTTTGTTTTTTTGAGACAGAGTTTCACTACGTGTAGTGCAGACTGGCCTTAAACTTGCTTATGTAGCCCAGGCTGGCCTCAAACTCACAGCAGCCCTCCTGCTTCGGCCTCCCAAGTGTTGGGATTACAGGCATGCCCTACCATGCCCAGCTTCTTAAAAGTTCTTTATGTATTCACAACACTAGGTCTTTTTTTGAACAAATAATTTGCAAGTATTTTCTCCTGACTTGTAGTTAGTCTTTTAATTCTCTTCACAGTGTCTTTTGAAGAATATAAGTTTTAAATTTTATCAGAATAATTTATCACTTTATTCATTCATGGAACTTTCCTTTGAAATAGATAAGAAATTTTTGTTAAACCCAAGGTAACAAAGACTTTCTAGGATATTTTCTTCCAGAAATTTTAGTTTTAGCTCTTATATTTGGGTCTTTGTAAATTTTTATATTATACCACATATGACATTTTTTAATATTAAAAAGACTATTCTTTTTCCATTGAACTACATTTTTACGCCTGTCAAACAGCAGTTGCCAGTGTATGTGTGGATCTATTTCTAAACTTTGTATTACATTGATTTGTGTGTCTTCGTGCAAGTATCACAAATATTAAAAACCATAGCTTTTTAATAGTTTAATACCTGAAAAACAGGTAACACTTGTCCTATTACTGTTCTTTCATTACAAAGTTATTGTGGTTTTTTTGTTGGTTGGTTGGTTGGTTGGTTAGTTAGTTGGTCAGTCTGACATCCTCTCCCCGCATACTAGGGTTTGAGGCTGAGCATAGCTACATCCTCAGTCCTTTTTTATTTTGAGACAGCATCTCCCTATGGTGCCAATGATGGTCTCAAACACTATCCTCCTGCTTTTGTCTCTTAGATTTGTGGGGTTACAGGCATGTGCCACTATTTCTGATCCACAAAGTTTTGATGATTAGAAATTATGTTTCTGTATGAATTTTAGAACCATCTTGTCAGTGTCTACGATTTCTGCTCAGATTTTGGTTAAGATTGTCTTGAATCTATAGATCAATATACCATAAGCAAATTTTAGGAATAGCTACTTTTCTAACTCTAGAACAAAGTATTAAACTGGAAATGGTGGCACATGCCTGTAATCCCAGCACTCAGGAGCCTGATGCAGGAGGATCACTGCAAGTTCGAGGCCAGCCTGGACTACAGCAAGACTGTCTAAAAAATATAGATAGATAAGTTTTTTTCCTTTTCTTTTTTTTCTTTTGGGTAGGCAGGAGTGGATGGTGGGGGCTATCGATTGAACCTATGGCTTCATACATGCTAAGCACATGCTTTGTCATTAAGCTACAGCTTTAGCCTCAACCATTTTTTTCTTTTTTGGTAATGTGTCTGTGCATGCATGCATGCATGTGTGCATGTGTGTTGCTGCAGATTGAACCCAAGGCCTTGGCAGTGAGCTAAATCCACAACCTTTTTTTTTTTTTTTTTTTTGAAACAGGGTCTTGGTAAAGTACTATACTTTATAAATCTTGCCTCGCTGTTTTGATTTTTTTTTTTTACTTTCATTGTTTCTAATGAAAGACATCTGTCTTGGTTACTTTTCTCTCTTTCTTAGGACAAAACACCAGACACCCAAAATTAAAGAAGGAAAGGTTTATTTAGCTACATGATGCTGCTTTTTTTTTTTGGTGCTGGGAAATTGAACTCACAACCTTGTGTTTGCCAAGCAAGTACTTATGCCGCTGAGCTAAACTCCCAGCCTAAGGTTTATTTAGCTTACAGTTTTTGGAGGTTTCAGTCCATAATCAGCTGGCTCCAAAACAGGATGGCATGGCACAAGGCCTCAAGGCAGCAGCCAGAGCAAAAGGCAGTGGGAGGGGGCCTCTTTTCCTCCCTTATATTATACAGAGGCCACCCCTCTCTGGGGCAGGTGTAACACTCACAAAATCTCTGTGCTCTCCTCTTGCACAGGATGAGGATATTTACAAAATAAGGATCCTGGCTCCCAGCTGTGAGGTTCTCAGTAAAACTTCTAAAGCTCTCAAGTTGACACAGTGTATCAACCATAACAACATATGTTATTATGCTTAACTTTGTTCCTCTTTATCTAATCAGTGTGTTTCTCTTTTCCAAACCTCTGCTGTTAAGACCTTCTCAATACCACAAATAGTTTATTGTTTAGAGCAATTTGATTATGATGTGTCTCCGTATAGTTTTCTTAGTATTTGTGTTTGGAGTTCACTGAGCTTTATGGATTTTGAGAGGTTTTGGTTTTCATCAAATTTGGAAAGTTTGGCCATTTTTTCTTCACATGTTTTTTTCACCCTTCCTTAATCCCTTCCCTTTTAAGGGCCAAGCGCTTATATCAATAGATTGTTCCATTCTATTGTAGAATAGGAGGTATGCCACAATTTGTCTATATATCTGCTACTAAACACTTAGGTTGTTGCCACTTTTTGCAGCTCATTCCTCTACTGAGCTACATTCCCAACATGTTCTCCACCTTTCTTTAGGGACTCAATTGATTTATGTATGTACAAAGTGACTTTGAAAGTGTTCCACAACTCAGTTATTCTTCTTTTTGTTTTTAGGAGGTTTGTTGTTTCATTTTAGATGCTCTCTTTTGTATGTGTTCTGTTGCTTCTGGAATAAATCACAAATGTAGTGGCATAAGACAATGAAGACATTATTTTTCAGTTCTACATTATAGTGGTCCACATGGGTCTCACTGAAGTAAAATTAAACTGCTAGAAGGCTGCATTCCTTGATGGAGGCTTTATCTAAAAACTCTGTTCCTCTGAGCTGGGGATTGAGCTCAGCAGCAAAAGCACCTGCCTGGCAAGTGTGGTCATGAGTTCAATTCCCGGGACCAAAAAAAAAAAAAATCTATTTCTCAGCCTTTCCCATTGTTTAGAGATTATCTGTATTCCTGTAGCCTTCCTCATCTGCAAAGTTAGAAAGCCATGTTGAATCTCTGCTTCATAATTACTTCTCTGACCCTCTCTTCTGCCTTCTCTTTTGAGCATTATGTAATTAGACTGAGCTCACCTGGATCATCCAGGATAATTACCCCACCTGAAGATCAACTAAGGGCAAGATTATCTGAGCTTCCATCTTTTTTCTCTTTTGCCACGTAAAGTACTATATTCACTGTTTCTAAAATTAGTCTGTGGACCTCTTTTGAAAGGTGATGTCCTGTACCATAGTGTGTCTTTAAGTGTGCAAATCATTTTTGTGCAGTGTCTAGTTTGTCAAGAAATCCCTCTAGTGTATTTTTCATCTCAATATTTTTATGTCTAGAAGTTCAGTTTAGGTCTAATTTTTTATCTTTCTTTTTTTTTTTACTGAACACTTGTTGATAGCACTAATATTTAGTGAGTTTAATACTAAGCACATGCTTTGTCATTAAGCTACAGCTTTAACCCCACTGTGATATTTGGATTTTCAGCCTTTAAAAGGTAATTTGCCTTAGATGAGATCATGAGGGCATTTGTAATGACTGTTTTAATGTACTTCTCTGATAATTCTAACGTTTTGTCAGTTCTGGATTAGTTTAAGTAGATTGCCTTTTTTGCATACCCAGTAAAGTTTGAGGTACCAGATACTCTAAATTTTACCCTATGTGCTAGATAATTTTATATTTCTAAAAATATTTTTGAGCTTTGTTGTTTCTTTTAGGACATCCTTTTCAGATTTTTAGGGAGAATCAAAGTCAATTTAATCTGGGAGTAATTCCTCACTGTTGAGAGGAATTTTTATATTCTACCCAGTGCTGGGGTAGCTTTCTAGTATGGCTGATGAGAATAGGCTCTGTCATCTCTCTCAACCAGCCTCCCTCTTCAGGATGCTAGAGATCAGACTCCTCAGGGCTACACATGCTATGCAAGTACTTTGCCACTAAGCTACATTCCCAGTTCCCCTAGGTGCTACATTATTCTTGAAGCACTGTGTTCTTTCTGTGGCAGGTTGTGTTCTCACACATAAAAGCAAATCAGTACTGTACTGATTTTTTTTTTTTTTTTTTTGTACTGGGGAATGGAACTCATGACCTCGTGCTTGCTAGGAAAGCACTTATGCCACTGAGCTAAATCCTGAGCCCGATACTGAATATTTGCTGCTGAAATCCTTTGCTAATCTATGGAGTTCTTTGTGACACTTCCTTGTCTCCATACTTTGTAATAATCAAGTTATCTTGGTATTTTCTTTTTGGAAAAAAATTTAAATTGCTTAGTGATTATATACCATTTGAATTTTCTGTTTATTCTGGAGTTATTTTCAGTAAGTTATGCCTAGGAATTTGTCCATTGGTCTGTATTTTAAATTTATTAGAATAAAGCTGATCATTGTATTCTTTTTATGTCTCAATCCATGGTTTTGTTTCCTTTTGCATTATTTGTATATTTGTGCCTTATAATTATTTCTGTACAAATCTCTCAACTATTTTTAATGATGCTATCTTTCTCTTTTCTTTCTTTCTGATGGTACAGGGAGTTGAACCTAAGGCCTTCACACTGAGCTTCAGCCCTTTTAAAACTTTGAGACAGGCTAGCCTTGAACTTGTTATCCTGCCCTAGCCTCCCAGTTCCTAGCATTACAGGCACACATGCCACCATGCCCAGCTTAGCGACTACTTCTGTAGAAACTCAAAATAGTTTGATTACTTTCCTGTTCTGAAATACTAATGAGAAATTTAAGCCAGAGTCGACTAGGGGAAAAATGTGGTCTTCACAAGATTGATCTGTATTAAATGTTAATGGTACACATCCTCTACTATTCATGCAAAACTTGTGCATAAAAATCACTTAGAATGCTTGTTATACAGATTATAAGGCATCCCCTCCAGGAATTCTGCGTCAGTAGTCCTGGCCAGAGTCCTGGAATTTGCCATTTTAACAAGCATCAGATGGCTCTAACGTACGTGACTGGAAAACTATATTTTGAGAAACATATTTTAACTTGTGCTAAAAACCAGACATATACCTTTAAGTGCTTTTAATTTCTAGCCCCCAGGCTGCATCTTATTACTATATCTAGTACCTTCTCATCTACAAAGCCTATCACCTTCATCTCATCCTCAGTTAGGCTCTCTGGATGACACTTTCCCCATTCAGTAGCTGAGACTGCATTGTATAATAGTTTACAGAACTGTTTTTAAAATATTTCTAGCCAAATCTCTGTATTTAGCTGTAAGGCACCAACCAGATTCTAATAAACCTATTATTTCTAGACCAGTAGAAACTGGACCAAGTTGTATTCTTGCCTCAAATTCTATAAGTGGAGTAGAATTTAAGAGCAGATTATAGAAGAACACATCTTTCATAGTAGAGCCAAGGTCTCTCATGGATTTATCTTAGGAAGAGACTCACCCTCAGGTAGGTGAACTTCTAGATTAGATCAGTGAGTTAACCAGATGTGAAAAAGTGACTTTAAGGCATTTAGACCTTCACAGAACACTTCAGGCAGTCTCCATGGGTTAGTCTGGCCATCTAAATACCCTCTCACCTTCTTATTTTATTGCTTTTGGGTAAGAGGGCAGATTTCCTTTTCTGTCAAGTCAAAAGGGAAATGCTACAGCACTAGGAACTTTTTTCTAGGGCATCACCAATGAGAATGTCTACAGCCTTACAAAGGGACTAGTAAATGTCCTATTCCCATTCTCCAAAAATTGTGGATTTTCTTACATACAGGTGAATTTTTTGGTGCTTATCAACTGTTCCTCTATATGAATGTGAAGGATGTTTGTTTATATATTAAAGGATCTTGAAAACATGATTGAGATTTTCTCCAAAGGATATAAATTGTTAGAGTAGAAGGATGTGTTTGTTTGGTAATGTTTATTATGTTTGTCTAATAGTTTATTATCAGTAGGAGTAATCAGTAGGAGGGAGTAATGGTACAGGTAAATGACCTCCTTTTGGTAGTCTGACTTTAGAACAGAATAGTAGTGCTAGCCCTCCATGGGTCCTCAAGGGTTATTAGAAGCAATCTAGTAAAAGATACAGATGAGGAAATTAAATTTCAGAAAAGTTAAATATTTTTTTCCAAAGGCCTTATAGCTGTTTGGTGACTGTTTTAGGAATACAAAAATGTTAATGTTCTACAGTTTACAGGTGACTAACTTATGGGCTTGATAGATTAGGAGCTGACAAATTAGTTACCAATAGGTAAAGATTAACTGAAATCTTTACTACAATCACATCTAACTTGCAAACTTTTTATCTTTGTATTTCAGGACTAAAAAGTGAAAACTGTGCTGAGAACCTAGGTAAGATATACTTTAAAGTATTATCTCTGCAGTGGAAATTTTTCAGTGTTATTTCTTATAATTATGGGTCAGAGCCACCTTACCAGTATACTGGCAGCCATTGTTTTCTCAGTGGTCTGCAGTTTACTATGTAGTCTAGGCTGGCCTTGAACTGGAAGCAGTCCTTTTGCCTCAGCCTCCTGAATGCTGGGATTGCAGGTATGTACCACCACACTCAGCTTGATTGATGCATGTTCTCAGTGGGTCTTTTTGAAGATTTATTTATTAAAAGGTTTGAAATCACATGTCTGTTTCTACTATCTTCCTAAGGCTAGCTTTTCTGTGACTGCTTCATGTAATTAACATGCAGCCATCCAGGCATGGTAGCACAAACTTATAATCCCAGCACTCTGAGAGACTGAGGCAGGAGTATCACAAGTTAGAGACCAGCCTGAGCAAATTACCAATTTGCCAAAACTCTGTCTTGAAATTAAAAAAAAAAAAAAATGGTGAGGTGGTCTAGGAATGTAATGTACCTCAGTGCAAAGGCCCTGGGTTCAAATGTCAGTATAGTACATAAAACATAAAACGGATCCACATCACTTGTTTTTGAAATTTTACATTTCTTAAAATAACCATATTTAATATGTTTATTAAATGTAAGACAACTCAAATCTTTATTAATAAACATTTAAAAGTAAAGTTCCAGGCTTAGTAGTGCATGCCTTTAGTCCCAGAATTCAGGAAACTGAGGGAGGAGAATCTCTGAATTAACAGCCAGTCTAGACTACATAGTAAATTCAGGCCTAACTTGGACTACATAGTGAGACCATGTCTGAAAGGAAAAAAAAAAATAAAACCCAAAGCTGACATTCACATCTGAGTATAGTAGCATGTAATGAAAATGTTTGTATTTCAGAATATATTTAAGCCATCTTTGTCTACTACCCTGGTGAGTAGATTCTAATTTTTAAATGTAATTATTACAGGGATGCTTAGTATCTTCTCCTTATTTAACAAATGCATTTCTTAGCTGAATAAAAGACATGCTTTGTAATTTTAAAGCAATAATTTGGCAAGTATGAAGGACCTGTTCTGTGGAAATTTATCTCCTTCCAGTGGGAGAGTTAGTTCTGTGGGGAGTAATATGGAAACTGTCTGGGAAATAAGCTTGGTAGGACCTGAAGACCTAGTCACCTATGTAAGAAGACTCAAATCTTTATTAGTAAACATTTAAAAGTAGATTAAAGACCCTTTGAGGTAGAGCTCTGTATTCAGCCACTGACTAAAATTAGCCAGTGTGATGTGAACATTCAAAGATGGGTAGAAAACTCAGCATATTTGCAACTGTCAAATATATTTATATTTGATATGTTCATTAAGAATAAAAACCCAAGTTGAGAACAGGGAAAATTATATTTTTGTGTGGCCAATTAGGAATACTATCTGGGAAAAAACCAATTCAAGCAATCTTAAAAATGTGCTTTGAGGTTTTACGATGGAAGCTGCATTTGCTTTTAACTGCAAAAGGATTGGAAATTAGATCACTTATTTGTGGGAATTATGATCAGTGTTGGCAAAAGTTTAGCTCTCTGTAAGAAAAAGAATGAGTGTGTTCTCAATTTTGGGTAGTTTGGGAGAAGCCTATTGTGTAGAAAGCAGAGATTAACAGTGTTTCAAAGGTCAGCTTCCATCTGGGAGTGGAGTTACCTGTTACCCACCTAGGATCTGATAATAATGGCATGCCTCCACCATCCATCTCCTTTTTAATCATCATACTGGGAAGTGAACTGAAGGTTTTTGTATTAAACTCGTGCCCCTGCCCTTTGTTTTAAATTTTGAGACAACATCTTGCTATTATTCAGTAGCCCAGGCTAGGCTTAAAGCTGTGATCCTCTTGCCTCAGCCTTCCAGAATGTTGGTGTTGCCATGGGTAGTGGGGTCCTGGATGGGTTTCTAAGTTCTTGTGCACAATGAACTAATTGTAAAGGTACTTGACAATAAGGAAAATGTAGCAAAGTTTAATTTAGGCTATGTTTAGAATAAGCAGGCTCCTACCAGTGGAAAGGAAAATGGTGGGAATGCTGAAGGCATGGGTTTGAGAATTTAAAATGTTGTATTGGATCTAGGACACCTCCCAGTGACTCTTGCAGAGTGTGACTGACAATGTGATTGACAGGGTGCTGAGTCGTATCAGGTATATCTATTGAGCAAATTCTCCATAATTCAACTCTGTTATAATTAGATGTATGAGATACAGTCCATATGCTGAATTTTCAATCAGCTTCAAGTGAAGAAAGATTACTATAGGTCAGTGATGGTGAACCTATGGCATGGGCACCACCACAGGCCCACAAGCCACTGCTGGCATGCACATGAGCCAACAGCTTGCTGAACTCAGATTACAGTTGTTTTCTAAACTAAAACCTCAGAGTTAATATGCAGTGCAGACCCTTTATGATAAATAAGTGGGTTTTGGGTTACTATTTGAGCAATGGGTCTCTTAACAGGTTTGCCATCACTGCTCTAGGTTATGCTGGAGAACCTGGTGCATAAGTGTCTTGGTTTGGGACTTTGGAATATTTCAAGCCAGGCCAGAGGTCTTTGTTTTTCTTTTCTCCGCCTCCAGGTAGTAAACCTTAGGACAAAGGTCAGGGTATTGGCCCTAGGGTGTTGCCCAGGTTCAGTGACTAAAGGTGAGTGATCTCACAGTCCCAATTATACTATCCATATTATTCCTCCAAGAGACCCAGTTTCTGAAAATCTTTAATGAGTGCTGAGAGTGGAATGTGCATCTTCTATAGCTTCTTCCTGCTGAATAGGGGCACTTGGCTCTACCTATGCAGAGACCATGTAACTCCTGCCCTGCCTGATCTATGGGGCTAAGGCAGCCATACTTGTCCTCTGAGGGTTTGTTGATGCACTATAGATATAAAGGTAGGTTTTGGTTCTTGGCTTGGATCATCTGTAGTGTAGCAGCTGTTAAATGATAAGAAATAGAAGTTGACCTGATTATGCACAGTTCAAATAAGATTATGAGAAGCATTAATAAAGGCCTTGTCAAAGGAAATACCAGTGGCTAAAGGAACTGGAAGAGATTGGTTATTGGGTGCTACCCAGATAAACAAGGGTATATATTTTTGTCCAGTCTGCTGGAATGCATAAGTAGGAATTAGTGCCACACAGGAAGAAAAATCCCTGAGTTTCAAGACAGAGAAATTATTTTCAATATAAAACATGTTTTCCGATTGTTTTCATTTTCCCAGACAGATACAATCCTTGCCAATATAGCTCTAGTCACAGGCTGAAAGGACCCACGAGAAATACCAGGAGTAGCTTCTGGCAGTTTTCTTATTCCAGTGTGTAAAATTTCTTTTGGTATCTACTAACACTCATTCAGCTGAGTTTTCTTTATAGCAATAGCAAATAGTCAGTGGCTGTGGGCTAAGAGCACTCTTCCATTGAGGAATATAGAGGGTATCTGTTGGCAATAACTTTAATTCCTATTTCCCCACCCTTGTGTGTCCAGGGACTGCTTCTGTGAGAACCACTCCAAATTTTTTAAAGGATGCAGCTTGGTTTACCTGGATACTGGCATGATCCAATGAAAGCTTTATCATTAGCATTTTTTTTGCAAAGGAAGTCTTCTAATGTGCCCAAATCTTGACTGTGGCCCCAGCCTTGAGTTCTCTTTATACAAAGGAATTCCTAGAATTTAAGTAATGTGTAAATGGATATTGAGCCCCAAATGGATGGTCTTATGGAAGAAACTTGAAGAAAACTACTCTGATAATATCTGAGGGAGGGTATCAGCCTTCCCCATTGAGGCTACCCTGGTCATTTCACTGACTTGAAAAATCATACAGGTTATCTAAGGACATTAACTGAAAAGGAAACCCCCTTGACATTTTGGGTGGTAGGTCATCCTTCCAATAGCCCAGAGTTGAGCTGAGGTGGGCACAGGAGTATATTGACTGGAGAATGGGGAAAGACACAGGCAGCAGTGGCTCAGCTAAGTTGGATTAAGTAGAATTTAGTAAGAGAAGGCTTACAGTTTTGTGCAGAGACACCTGCCTTTTCCCGTGAGTCAGTGCCATTCTGTACTGCAGAAGAGGAAAACAAGAAGCTCAACAAGAATCCGAGCCCTCCCTGCCAGTTGGCATCAGACATGGGCCACTGGGGGGAGAACCAGATGCCACTTCTCTTTTCCTTCAATCTTCTCCACCAGTTTCCCCAAGTTGGCAGGATCCATCTTTGTCCTCCAGCCTTACTTGTAGTCTCTTTCTCTTTTTCCACTTCTCTGTTTTCTCCTTAATCCATTTTAAATTTCAACCCTGAAGGCAAAATTGACGTATTATGGACTTACATATTGCATATAATTATCTGGCTTGTTTTACATTTTGTTATATAATCACAAATCTAGTTCATACAATTAAAAGTTGCAAATTAAGGGTTAGCTCAGTTTGTTGTTTTATAGGCTGTGTTTGATGCCCTGGGTACTACTACAGCCAAAATTGACACACTTGTTCTAAACAGCTGTTGGCCCTGATAGTCCATGACTGAGATTAACTAAGGATCACAGAAAATACTGTGCCACAGTGCCAAAGAACCAGGAACTAGGCCAAACAAACAAAAACGTCTCATCTCCAACAAACTGAAGAGGCACGATCTTCCAACAGACTCAAAACCCAAAAATCAGCTACACCTGGAAGATACCTCAGAGAAATAATCATCACTTAAGGGTCCTAAATACCACTAATAAAGCAACCCTCCATAAGCAACTTAAAAGCATCACCCCAGGAATTAAACTAAAAAAGAAAATAAATGAGAAGGCACAAACAAGATGCAACGTCAGACATCCATTTCACCAAAGGCAAACCCAGGGGGCAATGAGGTGGGACAATCCAAAAGGCCCCCACCAGGTCTCTCTCTAAAGTGATAACAACAAAGCACTTGAATGAGGCTCAGCAAAGCAACTGAATGAGCAATTGAATGAAATCAGAAATAATCTCTTAAATAACTATGGAGATTACCAAAATATACACCATGCTTAATGATATAGAGCAGACAGAGACCAAAAAAAAAAAAAATAGATGAGTTTAAGCAAATTATGGTAACACAGCATAGGAAACAAATGGAATCCATGAAGCAGATTCAAGAAGATATCCAGGAAAATAAAAACTCCACTGAAAGTATTAGAAGATTAGGCCGATGTGAGGTTAGGATCTCAGATATTGAAGACAGGCTTGCAGGTAGCAACCAGGAAAAGAAAGATTTCTCAAAACTAGCAAGTGATCAAGAGAAATCAATCCAGCAGCTGCTAGATGATACAAAGAATAACTTGATTAATTGGAGTCAATGAAAAAGCAGGAGAAACCACAAATGACATTAAAAATATGTTCATAGACATAATGACAGAAAACTTTCCTGGTAAAGAAAAAGAATTTGACATACAAATAAGTGAGGAATATAGAACTCCAATTAAGAATGATCAGAAAAAAAATCTACATCCAGGAATATCATAGTCAAGATTCCAGAAATACAACACAAGAATAGAATCTTAAAATCTGTTAAAGAAAAAAATCAGCTATAAAGGAAAGGCTATCAGAATCACAGCTGACTTCTTAGCATGAACGCTCAAGTCAAGGAGAACTTGGAAGGAAGTACTACAAGTTCTAAAGGAAAACAACTTTCAACCCAGATTGATGTATCCTGCAAAACTATCTTTCAAAATTGATGGCGAAATAAGATAGTTCCATGATAAAGAACATTTGAGGAAATTTATGACCACCAAAACAGCACTCCAAACTGTTCTAAAGGACATTCTAGAAAGAGATAATAAAGGACTATGGCTCCATAAACCCCAACAGAAGGAATCTACCAGGAAAGACAAATAATTAGAGGGAAGGAAAAAAAAAAAAACAAGGGGAGCCAACAACAGGAAAATAACATAACAAGGGTAAGTCAATACATGTCAGTTTTAAATCTCAATATTAATGGTCTCAATTCACCAGTCAGGAGACACAGACTGGCAGAATGGATCAAAAAGAAAGATCCAACAATATGCTGCATGCAAGAAACATATTTACTTCAAAAAGGAATTCATAGACTGAAAGTCAAAGGATGGAAAACAATACTTCATGCAACAAGAATCCAGAAAACAGTAAGGATAGCTATTATATTTGCAGACAAAGTGAATTTCAAGCCAAGACTGATTAAGAGAAAGGTCACTACATCCTTGGAAAGGGAACAATCCAAGAGGAAGAGATAACAATCATAAATATATATGCAACAAATACCATTGCACCCAACTATGTAAAATAATTACTAATGGACATTAAAAATCAAATAAGCCCTAGTAAATTGTATTGAGAGACCTCAATACCCCACTGTCACAAAAAGATCAACTGGACAAAAAATCAATAATGAAATACTACACTAAATCAAACTGTTGAACAAACAGACTTAGTAGATGTCTATAGAGTGTTCCACTCCACAACATTGTAATACACATTCTTCTCAGCTGCACACAGGACATTCTCTAAAATAGACCATATACTGGCTCATAGAACATGTTTAAGTAAACGTAAAGGAATTTAAATTATCCCATGCATACTATCAGGCCACAGTGTAATGAAATTGGAAACCCATGCCAAAGGAAACCACAAGAACTTTATAAATACATGGAAATTAAATAGCACCCTACTGAACAACCAATGGGTCACAGATTAAAGAAGAAATTAGTTTTTACAATTGAATGATAACAACAATATAAACGCCAGAACTTGTGAGACAATGAAAGCAGTCTTAAGAGGGAAGTTTAAGGACCAGAGATTTGGTTCAGTGGCACAAGTGCCTGCCTGGCAAGTATAAGGTTGTGAGTTCAATCCCTGGTACCAAAAAAAGAAAAAAGAAAAAAAAAACTAAGAGGGAAATTTATAGCAGTAAATACCCATATCAAGAAAATAGAGCAAGCACATATAAACAACCTAATGTTGAATCTTACATTTCTAGAAAGCAAAGAACAGGCTAAAACAAAAGCTTGTACAGCTGAAGAAGTGATAAAGATCAGGGCAAAAATTAACACACTGGAGACTAAAAAAATACAAAGAATCAATGAATTGAAGAGTTGGTTCTTTTGAAAGATTAAATAAAATTGACAATCCTTTGACCAACCTTATCAAAAAAAGGCAAGAAGAGACTCAAATCCACACAATTAGTAATGAAACAGGTGAAATCATAACAACCTTGTAGAAATCCAAAAAATCATCTATACCTACTTTGAAAACTTGTACTCTAATTAAGATGGAAAATACAGAAGAAATGGACAGATTCCTAGACACATATGATTTACTGAAGCTGAATCAAGAAGATATAAAACTCCTAAATAACCCAATATCAATAAATGAAATCAAAGATGTAATTAAAAATCTGTCAACAGAGAGAAGAGACAAGATGGCGGACTGGTAGGTAGCAGGAGAGAGACCTTCTCTGAGAGAGACAGCTCAAATGCCAGAATAAAACACCCTGGAGAGACCCAAATGGAGAGAGATAGACTCTCACAACCCAGAAAGAAACTAAAGCGCAAAAACCCGCTCAAATAAGAGGTCCTGGGGCTACTATTAGTGAAGATAAGATCAGCGAGCACGGCACCCGCCTCAAGATGCCTGAATTCCGCCTGACCTGAACAAGTGATCTGCTCTGAAGCGACTGGCTTGAGCCGCCGGAGCACGGAGCTGAACAGCCCACCCAGAGGCATCGTGAATTCCCACCGCAGCTGTGCTGAAGTCGGAGGTCCGGCAGTCCAGCAGTTCTCCGGGACACGGTGAGTGATGGGAATAAGACCCTCCCACAGGAAACGGGAAACGGACTGGACGACATGTTGGATTTGGGCAGGACAGCCCTAACTCCATAAGGAAGTGACTTCAGCTGGTTACTCCCCTTGCCGAGCAGATTGGTGGAATCTGCTTTGACTAGGCCACGTCCCTAGTGGGGACCCAGTTACTTCCCTGAGATCAGTGCACACTGATGCAGTGAAGGCCTGCAAAGGTTGACTGACCCAGAAGGGAAGAGCTAGCGCACACTGCCCGTGGGTGAACTCTAATCTCTGATAACCTATTGAAGAGGGCTAAAGCTCCTAGCCTGCACCCTCTAGAGGAGCCTTAAACAACAAGAAAAGGGTCTGGGAATTACACGGTACACTTGTATGGAAGGAACCAAAACATGATGAAAGGGAAAAATAAGAAAACACTCCCAGCCCCCAACCCTGAGAACATTGATCCAGGAGAGGTAAATACAAAAAGAGACTGAGGGCAGCAAAAATGCAACATCAAACACAGCGTTAGCGGACATAAAGAAATATATTCAAGACCTCGTAAGCGGGACCAAAACTGAAATATTAATTCAAATTAAACAAGAGATAAGTAGATTAATAAAAGAAGGGCTGGGCACCTCTCAAGAAGACACAGACAGAAGAATAGAGGAACACAAATGGAGAGAAAAATTTATTGAAGAATTCAGAAAAAACCTAGAATTTATGAAGCAGATTCAAAGGGAT
>PVJX010019096.1:0-35382 GCA_004027295.1 Dolichotis patagonum
GTTGGACTTGCTTTGTTCCCAATGCTTTATATTCCCCCATTTGTAACTTTTGGAATGGTAATGTTTATTTTATGCCTTTGCATTTCAGAAATGTTTAACCTTGTTTCACTTGTACAGGGAGTTACAGTTAAGAGTTTGCCATAGATATTGGAGGAGACTTGGGACTTGGACTTCTCAGCAATGCTGAAAATGTTAGGACTTTGGCAACTCTTGGAGATGGATGAAATGTCTTTTATATAAAGGTAATACATGAGTCTCTGGGGGTCAGGGGTGGAATATCATGGTTTATGTTGGTGGCCCCCAGGCCTCATGTATTTGCATTGTGCATGTGTGACTGATTCATTGTCTAGTGCTTGGATTGATGGTGTCAGTGCTACACATTCCTAGGGGGTGGAGCCAGGATATGATGTAATGGCAGGAAGAAGGTGTGTCTCTCTCTTGCCAGTTTCCGCCTTGCTGTTTGCAGCTGCCATGAACTGCAGCCCCGCCATTCCTCCCTGCCTTGGAGCCAACTGAGTATGGGCTGAAATCTCCAAAAACTGTAAGAAATAAACCTTTCCTTTCCCAACTTTGGGCATCAGGTATTTTGTCTCAGCGATAAGTAAAAAGTTACTAGACAGGGATGTTCTCAATCAAAACCATTATAACATCTCACTTCAAGAATGTGGCCTTTGTATAAGTCAGTATAATGAGTGCTAGTTGCTGTTATAAATAATTTCACAAATTCTGCACTATTTCTTATGCAGAGTGCAGTGAACTTCCTTCTAATTGTGCAGTTCTCAGAAGCATCTATAAAATAGTAAGTTCCAGAGTTAAAATCCTTCCACTTAGTAACCCCTTTTCTTTTAAAATATGAACTACAATAGCCCTTTACAAGAATGAAAAAAGCCACACGTATGATCCCTTAGAGTGCTTAAGATAGGGCTTGAAGCTCACATTTCATTTTCTAGTCATGTGTTCCTAGAGTTAATGCTAAGCACACTGTCACAGAGGTTAGCTATGATCAGAGTGAAATGATTGCCTCAATATAAAATCCTTCAAACCAAAACATAGTAAAGCAAAATAAAACTTTAATAGCAAATACTGTAGGAAAGGATGTATTTTAATATTTCATTTTATTTTTTCAAAAATATGACTTGAAAACTTAATTTTGTACTTTAAAAAATACACCAAAACTATTGTGAATAGTAGATTTTAGTTTCATGCTTAATATATTCATTTTTATCCCCAAGTTTTATAACATAAATCCTCACTAATTTAAAAAAATATTGGCCCATTACTTGTACTGTTTTCTACATTACAATTCCTGTTTCTCAAAAAGCAAAGCTACCTGCTAATTTTGAAATATATTTTAATAAAATGCTTAATGTGGAAATAGTACATGGGAACTTACTGCTAAAGATAGAGGATTAATTGAGATGTTCTTTTTATTACTAACATTTTATCATATATGACACCCTCAAATTTAAGCAAAAGTCATGCTAGAATAACAGTTTAATGTTTGTGAATCTTCACAATCTCTCTCTATGTCAACAAATGTAATAATGAAGTTAAATTTGCTAGTGATATTTTAAAAGACAAAATATTGCTATCGAGATTAAAAATATACTCTTAAGATAATTTCTGTCCTGAAACGTAAATAGAATTATCTTTGCAAAGAAAATCATGGGCCTGAGGTTTAGCTCAATGGCATAAGTGCCTACCTGGCAAGCATGAGGTTGTGAGTTCAATCCTAGGTTAAAAAAAAAAGGAGACATCAAAATTGAAAGAATAAAAAAAAATCATAGAGCTTATAACCTCCAAAATTAATGCATTCTTTCTAATTTGTATGTATTTTGGGTATGATAGATATTTTATGATAAATATGAAGTCATAAATACAAAATTTAGAATTTATCAAATATTTCTCTATCATGTAATAGGCAATAAATATATGATTTAAATAGCTACATACATTTAATCATATAGATGTTATAAATATATTTATTTAATCAACCCTTCATTAGCAATTTATTCAATTGGTATTTACTGAAATTAATATAATTTCTGAAAATATCTTGACAAATAAATTTCACACACATAACTGAAGAATTTGTAGTATATCAATTTTAAAGAAATTTGAAAGTAGTCTAAAATTATGTCCTTCAGAATTAATTAATCAGTTTACAGCCCTTCTAACAATGTGAAAAAATATTTCATGATTTCTGTTGCAATCATTGCTACTATTTTCTAAATTTTGTCACTTTGATAGTTGAACAGTTCTCAAAATACTTACTTAATTTTTCCACAGTTGCTTATTTTTCTATATACCTCAAATGTGATGGAATGTATGTTATGTAAATGGCTTGATCATTAAATACGTTTAATTTTTACCACTTGCAAGATACAGTGCTATACACTGGAGACATACTGGTAAACACAAAAAGCAAGATTATCTACCTAATTTTAAAACTAACAAGATAGAGATAAGTGTATGTTAAGATGTGTGCTAAAACCTCTCTGTTATGATCTTTAAGTATTTGAATCTACAACTGAATCTGTGTTAGTCTTTCCAATAGCAAAACAGATTAACTAGTAATAGCTATGAAACAGTGATGGTGAACATTTTAGAGACAAGTGCCCAAACCGCAACCCAAAACCTACTTATTTATTCCATAGTACCAACACTGCAGTTAAACCTGAATAGTGAGGTTTTCGATTAGAAAAAATAAGTCCTACATTAACGTATTTTGCTTCAAAAGAAAAACAACACATGTGACATAAGTTCACCACCAAGATAATAGAGGCCAAATGTTTGTTACTAAAATCTCAATATCTGGATAGAATGGACACTTTTTCTTTTTCTAATTGTTCTATCTGCCAACTGAAACTCAAATGGATTAATATGAATTTTCTTTGCCCCAGATTTTCTTGATATTGCAGATATGAATTTTGGTGAGCATTATTCAGGGTAAGAAAATATGGCTATAAAAGCAATACATTTTTGTTTCTATGAAATTTTAGTGTAAAATTTAGAAAAAATTAAGCTTTATTTGCTGAAATTAATAATATTTCATTATGTTAAAATCATAGAGAACAAAATGAAGTTTCAGGAGTATGTGCATTCAGAGTTTTCTGATTTAATTTTTTCTTTCACATTAAATTAAAAGAAACTGGATACTATAGCATATTTGTGGTACTTGGTAAGTAAAATTGCACAGACATGTGACCATCAAAATATTCCCAAAAGAAAATTTCTCATCTGTAAACTGGAAATTAAATGAAACTGTAATACACAGTTACATGGTACATGTCAAAACAAATTTTGATACACACATATATAATTTCTCATGTTTTCTCATCGTTTCCTTTTAACAAGTCAAAATGTGTGATTGGGAGCTAAAATAATTAAATGGTGGCAAAAGGAAATTATGAAATTATTTTGCAAATATGATTTCCCTTCTGGGTATAATTTTTAGCATGTTTTCTCACACCAGTTTAGTGTTTACTTCTAACAAATAAAAAGATCCTGGACTATATCCTAGAAATAGGTCAAATTGCCATCACCAGAAGAGGTTCCTGCAGAGATCGTTTGCAAGGACAATGTCAACTGCATTTATTTTCTCAAAGTAAAGATGGAAGGCATTTACTGTTGGCCCTTGAGTAATATGAATTAAAATACGCGCATACACTAATGTGGATTTGTTTTTGTAAATCTATTACAACTTGAAAAGATTTGATATTAATCACTCAATATAGAACTACTAAAAATGAAAAATATGACACAGATGCATAAAATATATGTTGCTATCATGAAACATTAAAATTTAAAATTTATGAAAATATACATATGAACACATGGAATGCACAGGGCACGTTTGCAGTTGAGGGAAGTGTAAATGTGGAAATTCAGTATTAAGTCATAACTGCATAAAGTGGACTGTAATGCTCTGGGATCCTTGGTCACCCCGTTACTGTTTTAGTAAGCTGATGCTCTTCAGTTGTCTACTTCAAATGTCGTGTAATACATGAGCAATTTTTCTCTTCAGTTAATCATGTACCCCAGTGAAAAGTGACCTCTTGGAGTTCTTGGGTATTTTTCATTATGTGCACCATATATAACATGCAAAATGTGTGTCAGTTCATGTTTTTGTTGTCATCAAGGCTTCCGGTCAACAAGACGTTACCAGTAAAATGTTGGGACCTGAAATGCTTCCATGAGGCCCAGGAGTTAAAGGCCTGACTTTTTCTTAGTGCTGCTAAAAAGTGGTAGAACATTTAAGAGATGAGTACAAGTTGGGTGTAGTGGTGTACACCTGTAATCTCTGCACTCAAAAGGCTGAGGCAGGTGGATCACTGTGAGTTTGATGCCAGTGTGGGCTACATAGTGAGTTCTAAGCCAGGCTAGACTGCATAGCAAGTTCTTGTCTCAAAAAGCCAAAAAGAAAAAATAAGCAAAATAAAATAACATAAAATAAAATTAAAAAGATGGGGTGAGCAGGAAGAAGTGAGGTCGTTGGGGATATTATCTTTAAGGAGCAGTTAGAATGGTAGTTTTTCCTGTTTTTCTGTCATTCTGACCATAAAGTGAAGGGGTTTCTTGTGCCACAACCTCTTACCATGATTGCTTCCTTACCACAGGCCTTGGAGTGACCATGGACTGGAGCTTATGAAACTTTCAGGGAAAATGCAACATTTCTTCTTTATAAGTTTACTATCTCAGATGTTTTGACACAATAATGGAAAGTTGACTAACACAAAGGACTTTTGATCATATGGCATATCTTTCTCTTACCCGTGCTTTTTCTTCAAGATATATATAATCAAAAGAGGAATTAAATTAAAATTTTAAATTTTACCTAGGAAAATTAGTGGACGTTTTATTTTTTTGTGTTGTATTAACACAATATTTTAACCACGTAGTCACAGGATTTAACACATGATGTAAGTATATTTATGTTTGTGCTCATTAAATTTTGTACAAAACTTTATGCCTATCTTTCATTCAGCTGTAAAATCCAGTGCCACATATAATGTTGGTCACAGTTGATTCAGTAGATGCAAGAGAAGATGAAATTGTAAACATTTTGAAGCAGCAGTGCTTTAGCGAAAAGTGTTGAACATGCTTTGAATTCCATAGAGTGATGAACTGTATCTCTACAGAACTGTCAGGAGGAAGAAAAGGAGTGTTGGAACAGTTATAAACATATCATATACAGACATTTATTCAGACAAATAGAGATATAGCTCAGTGTCATTTTAAAGCCCAACTATTTATACTCTTGGCAGATAGTTGAAAGCAGAATGCATTTGTAACTCAGTTTTCAACATGTAAAAACAAGCAACAAGCAATGTGATAGCCACGACAGGTATGCTAGGATTAGTGTAACTATGTGAAATGATAAGAATTATTATTTTACTACAATATATTAATCTAATCATACTGACAAAAACTATAACAGTTAAGAAGAAACTAAACCTTTCTCATACTAAGAATATTTTTCAAATCTTTTATAGTCTTCTCCCATTTCTCTCTTATTCTTGTAGAATATATCATCAGATTTCTTAATAATTCCAAATTCATGTACTTTTTCAGAGAAAAAAATTATTTCTAAGTGGGATAATGGAAAATGTTTACACATAATGTATAATTATACACATATTACACATATATACATTCATTTATATGCACATATCATAGCACATAACATAAATATGCAATTTCCACCTGTGCATGGCAAACTGATACTTAATATATTTCTTATTTTAAACCATTATGAGACCAGATAACACAGGTAAAGAGTAGAGTGCAGAATTTAAATAATGAACAGCAAAGAGCTATGCAAAATAAAGGAAATAGATCTCATCATTGTATCAGAATTCTGTGTGGAAGAACTATGTTAATCATTGAACAGGAGAGAGAGCAGTAGCCCAATAAACCATGGTGGCTTCACTTTGCTGAGGAGGTAGAGATAAATGTTGACAATAGTGAAGAGTTTGGGAATGGTAGTAAAGGGTGTTAAAAAAAATACTTCAAGTCTTTGCACAGGGTTGCTTTTATGTCTGCAAAATGCTTAGCTGGGCATACCCAAAATGAGATGTAAGTCTTTATCAGAAAAAAATCACTGACCATCTTTGATCTAGAGTTGTGTAATGGTAACAATCACGCTAAGTAAAACAAGTCATGCTGCTTTGTTAAATACACTGATTGTTTAATGAAAACTCCAGGAAAAATAGACAATACGGAACACCCTTCTACTGGGGGTGCTATACTTCTAGAATAAAAGTTACTCTAGAACTACAAACTAAAAGCTGATAAACAGAACTACAGATCAAGAAGATACATAAAGAGATTTATTATTCCAAGATTAAAACTCAGTGTATAAATGATCACAAAAATTAAATATTCAACCATAAAATCTGTGATGTACAATAGACAATAATTTGTGAACATTTGAAGAGACAAATTTGATCTATAACCAAACAAGATAAAGATCTCATTACAAACAAAAAAAGACAAGTATGTCAGAATTAGCTACTTAAATATTTCAACTTTCTGTTATAAGTGAGAAGTTAGAGAAAAATCCAAATATGAATTAATAGAAAGTACATCTCACTGACAAAATGGCAGCTATAAAAAGAGAGCTAAATCAAAGTTCCAGAACTGGAAACTGCAGTATCAAAGTGATAAAGAAAAGGTCCTGGATGGGCTCATTCAAATACGATGCTAAAAAGATCATGTATATAAAAATTCTGAGAGCTAAATATAAATAGCTCTTTTAAAATAAGTAAAAAGAAATAAAACGTTACATAGATGAAAGTGATAACCCTTGCCTTCTATTATTCATTAAAATGAAGAACATCTTTAAAAACTAAATGGAAAACAATTATATATAGTATTTTGCATATAGAGAAAATAATTATATACAATTATATATATTTGTATACATGTAGAGTAAATAATTACATATATAATATTTTGTGTGTATGTCTATCTATATCTATCATATATATATATATATATATATGAGAGACAGAGACAGAGAGAGACCGAGAGAGAGAGAGGTAAGACAATGAATGTGTGGCAACATTTGCACAAGAAACTAGAGGACAACCTGGAATTATGTTAATGTATGTTACTCATGTGTATATTAAACTGATATCAGGGTATGCTATACATTTTAAATCTTGTAGAGAAGAGCAAAAATCTTAGTGGAAAAAACAAATAGGAAAAGTAAAATGAAATAACAAGAAAGTACTCTATTCACAGAATGGAAAAACCAAAATCATATAGGACAAAAATTAAATAGTAAGATAGTGGACATGAACAAACCCATGTCATTAATTTTATTATTATATACAGACTAAGTGTAAAATAAAAAAATAAGATTGCCATGATGATTAAACAAAGAATGACCACATTATAGGGTATGTTCAAGAGACACAGAAGTATACTGAATGGTTAAAAGTGATGAAGAAAAACTCTTCTTGTAAATACAATCCATAACAGAACTGGAGTTACTATGATACTATCAAAACTAGCTCCCCTGTAAGTAGTGTTCATAAAAATCTTTAGAATGTTATCTCATAGCAACAAAGGCTCATCTCATCAAAAAGGTGCTGCAGATGTGTAAACTAGTAACAGGTTTTTCAAACCGACATTGCAGCGTAGGCAAATCTATCCAAAAAGTCTAAAATCAGAAAATGATTCTACATATTTTTATATAGAAAATTTTCTGAAAGGGAACACATGAGTCTGTTATCAAGGCTTTATTCCTGAAATGGCAAGTCAGCGATATTAAATGTAAGTCATAGTTTCACATTCCACTGTGTGTGTTTCTATATTTTTCAAATGTTTAGCTCTTGTAATGTATAAATATATTGGTAACACGAATGACTTCATCCTCTAAAATATGGATCTTCCCTTTTGTACAGTGCTATATTTTATAATTTCAGTAAACATTTATTTATGTATAATTGCATTAGTTACCTATTGGTATTCTAAGAAAGTGCAACAAACTAAGTATTTTAATGCCATATGAAATTATGAGATTTCTGGAGCCCAGTGTTTCTATAATTAAGATGTTGGATGTCCTCAAGTTGACACTCATGGGAAATGATGAAACCGTGGGAAGGCAGGGCCTAGCAGGAGGCCCGAAGTCATTGGAGGCATAATCTTGATGGGGACTGTGGGACCCCCAACTCGTTATCTTCTGCTTCCTAGCTATGAGATAAGCAGTTTTGCTCTTTGTTGTTCTCACAATAATGCGCAGCCTTGATAGAGGACCAGAAGAATACCAACTTCCCATTTCATTGTAGACAGGAACCACCCACATCATGAGACTAAACAATGCTTTTTCTTTTGTAAGCTAATTATAGCAGACATTTAGTTATAGTACTATAAAGCTGGCTAACCCAGAAATCTAAAGTGGGTCAGCACAGCTATTTGCCTCCTAGGGATTTAAGAACAGAGTCCTTGCCTTTTCCCTAAGGCTGCCTGAATTCTTGGGTTAATGGCCATGCATCACTCCAGCCTCTGCTCTCTTCCTGCCATTCCTTCCCTCACTGACATTCCGTCACACTCTTCAGCTTTATTCTTCATCATCATATTTCACTGAACCAGATAATCAGCATACTACCTTCATCAAAAGCTGTATTTGAACAGATTGCAAGCTTCCTTTTATCAAATGAAATAATAGAATGATAAGGTTCATGAATCAGGGCATGAATATCTTTGAAGGCCCTTATGTGGCTACCATAGTTAGGGATCATGCTATTTGTTTTATGTTCATTCTTTTGTTTAGCCTTGTGAATTCTTTATGAGGTGTGTTGCTCTCCATGGGGGTGATAAACTCAGAGGGATGAAGGAGTCAACACTGAGTTATAAGGGGAGAAACTGGGTAGTTAATCCTTTATCTAAATAACTTGTGAAACTTTATTTTCACCACTTTGCATACATCCTTAATAATGTTATCAGACTGACTTCAGTCATATAAAACTTGTAAAATTACATGCTGACATATGAATTTTCAAGTGGCATGTAATATTTGTGATGAATGTTCAGCATTCTGTTATTGTAAATTAAATTAAGATAGATAAACTACGGACTTTAGGTTAACTTTGTTTTCCTTGCACAATCTTACCAAATTTGGAAGCAATTTCAGTTCCCCACGTTTCCCATCCTTCAGTCACGCCAGAATGTCTGTAGCTCCCTTACCATATGTCAGCGAACACTCAGCCAGTCTTGGCTGTTTGATGACATAAAGCTTTTCCACAAGAGGAGCTTTTGTTATTCTATAAATGTTCACTTTTCTCACATTCTTCTTTTCACAAAATGGTGTTAACTCTTAAGCAGAAATTGATTTTCAAGTCACCTTATGTGTTCTGCCCTGGCAAGTTTGGAGGCAAACAACTAACCTCCGTGTTGTTTTTCACCTTGGTTTTATAAGATGATTCTGTCAACGCTGGGTATATAATGTGAACAAAGGTATCCCAGTTTCCCCTGTAGATCTATTATGTTCTCATTCAGTCCATGTTAAACTGCTTTTAGAATATTCCTTCTGTAAATCTGCCAAGGAGTTCTTGCCTATGATTTACTAATCTTTTTTTTTCTTTTTTAACATTACTACAGGGGTAAAAATTTGAGTAGCCAAAAATTCTAAGGGTTTATTCTACAGCACTGATGTAGTTTTGGAGCTGTCTTGTTTGCTTTACTTCAGTTGATGTACATTTAACATAATATCTTGCATAACACCAGATAGATCAATGGTAATCTTGTACGTATTACTTGTGGATAGCCACTGTTTAAGGTGTAGAAAATCCTTAGATGAAAATAATCATCAAAAGTTTTGAGTTTTAGAAATGGAGGTACTTTTTCATTTGATTAAAATCATGTGTGATTAAGTGGCATTTTGTAAATTTGAGGGATTTCTTGTGGGAATATCTTTTCTTCTCCTTTGCATCTTCACTTTAGGGTAGCATACGCAATATATGTGCGGAAAAATATACAACTTTTGACTACAGGTGTGATATCCTGTCTCTGAATTTTATTCTTGTGTATTTCAGTTTTTAACTGGAATTCTGTATTTCAGATTTCACATCATGTATTTCATGTACACATCTCAAGTTCAAAATACTCCATATGCATATTTCATTACTTTCTGTTATAATAAATGAAACCACTTAATTTTGGGGTGCACCAGGAATTGAACCCATGACCTTGAACTTGTCGAGGAAGCACTGTACTGCTGGGTTATATCCCTGGCCCTATCACTTAATCTTTTTGTCATAAATCTGAGAACCAATATTGTTTTTTCCTTATTCTAAATATGGTGAATTAACAATTATTTGTATAGTTTCCCTTAAGTTGCTTTGCTCTCATGCTATTTCTATTTAATTCTGACATTAATGAGGAATATTTTATCATTATTTTCATTGTATAAATGAGATTGATACAGAGAAAATGTAAGTAATTTACCCAAGGTCACAGCATTGGTTAATAATGGAGTCAAGAGTTAAATCCAAAAATTTGACCACAAAATTCAATTCCTTTAACCATCAGTAACTTCTTACCACACTTAATTTTCAAAAGTGTCTTTACCCTAATTGCTGACATGCTATCTATACCAGTCTCTCCTCTTTGGATATCTACAGAAAGCTTCCTAACTTACCCTTTCTTTCTCTGTCAGGGAAAGTGGAAATGATTAATTGCCACTCAATTAGTATTTAAGGAGAACATTGCTGCTGTTTATGCAGCTGACAGTTATTATCAGGCTAACTTGAGATTAGATTCTTTGTCAGCCATCTAAAGTCATGAATGAAAAGATTTGTTTTAGATATCACCATTGCAATTATTCCTTAGTTTGTGGTTGTGTAGTGTTAAAGATAAACTCTTAGGTATCTTAGATTAAGGAACATTTGTTAAAAATAAGACATCTGAGTAGCATAATGCCTCCAAAAAAAATTAAACATAGAATTGCTATTGGATCCAGCAGTTCAACTTCAGGATATGTATCCAAAGCGTGGAAAGCTCAGATGCAAACAGATAGCAGTATATCAGCATCCATGGTATCATCATTCACTACAGCTAAAAGATGTAAAAGATTAAAGTGTGCACCAAAAGATAATTAGGATGGATAGACAAAATATGGCCTCTGCTGACAAAGGATTATTAACAGTTTTCATAAAGAATAAAATTCTTACATATTCTAGAACACAAATGGAATTTGAAGAAGTTATTCTAAGTGAAATAAGCCAGGCCCAAGAGACAAGTATTGTATAATTCCACTTATATAACATATTTAGAGTAGTCTAATTTATAAAGACAGAAAGTAAATTAGGGTCAGAGATACAGCTCAGCTGTGCAGTGTCTGCCTGGCAAGTGTGAGGTAGTGAGTTTGATTACCAACACACACACACACACACAGAGAGAAAGAGAGAGAGAGAGAGAGAGAGAGAGAGAGAGAGAGAGAGAGAGAGAGAAAATAGTATGTATGCAGGGGCTGCAGGTAAAAATTACGGAGTTATATTTACAGGCACAGAATTTCAATTGGGAAAATGTAAAAGTTTTAGAGAAGGAAAGTGGTAATGATTGTGGAACAATATCAGTGCTCTTATTAATACCATTCAAATACACTACTCAAATGTATCAGATAGTAAATATTATGTTAAATAGCTTTTATCACATTTTTAAACAGACCAAACCCACGTGTAAGCACAATAGCCAAATGACACTTGGGAAGATGGACAGCCAAGACACCATGTAAAGCTTGCACAACAGCCTTCTGCCATTGTTACAGGCTAAACTGCACCACTGCAGAGTTCAAATACTCACATTGCCACTTCTGAGCCAACCAGTCTTCAGGAAGAACAATCCCAGCATAAACAGGCATTGCCAGAGAAGGAGGTGGACAAGCAGAAGAAATGAAGGGGCATCTGTTACATTTGGGAACCAGGCAGAAACTCAAGTAGGAGTTTACGAATGTAATTGCAGGAAGGCTGTGAAACTGTCTTTTTCTGAGCAGCACAGGAATGTACTAGCCGTCACATTCCAGAATCGTAGTTAAATTTAGATTTTCTTGACATGTCAAAAAAAGTTCAAAAGAGCTTTAAGAGCACAGCTATACTTGTTCTAACTGACCAGAGGGGAAAAAGAAATCTTACTTAAGTATCTCATGGCAATAATAGAGAAATAAGTTATGCATTAAGATAAAATTAATGTTAAAATGAAAACAAATGTGCAGATCAGGTAAAACCTATTCAAAGCTACTATGAGTCACTAGCTAATAGAAAAACTTGATCAACTTCTTTTCAAATTGATACAATATAAGATCTTTTTGCTAAAAATGTTCTAATATTCTTTTGAAGAGTTCACAAATACCAGCCAACGACTTATAAGAAACTCACATTTTAATAAATGATATGCTTTCCTTAAGAATTTAACTGCAGTGCACACCTGTAATCCTTCAACTCTGGGAGACTACGGCAACTGGATTCCAAGTTCTAGGCCAGCCTAGGCAACTTTGTATACACTCACTTTGGAAATAAACAAATGAATAAAGAGCTTGGGGAATATAGTTCAGTGGTAAAGCACTTGCCAAACAGGTAAGAGAGCTCTGGGTACAATCCTGAATTCTAAAGAGCAACGGAAAAGGGTGTTATGAGAATAAATAAATGAATATAGATAGAAAGATAGATGGATAGATGATAGATAGATAGATAGAAAAAATAGATAAGGGAAAGTGGTAAGGGTTTAATAGTGGTGATAATATACATATTACATATGAAAATTATTTAAACAGTAAATGTATTTTGTGTGTGGAGTTGGGGGGGTATTAGTAGGTAGGAGTTTTAATGCCTTTATACTCTTTTTTACAGCAAAGTAACCTTGCTTTCAATCTTTAAAGTACAGGTATAATTTTTAAAAAGAAATATTTTTGTCATGGTTATTTTCTTCATATATCAATGTCTAATAAAATCTATTGAAAATAACTAAAATAATCAGTAAAATGAATCTATTAATAATACAGCATCATAAATATGTGTGTATATCTTTCTTGGAAAATAACACCAATTCAATAAATAAAATACAGTAATTTAGGAAGTATTTTATATTGTCTATACTAAATTTTGAAAAGACACTTCAAAAAAACTCTATGTGTCCTTAACCAAAAATATGATAGATAAAAGGTTAAAGCGTGTGTGTAGGGGTTAATATGCATTCATTGAAGAAAAGAAGGCGAAGGAAAAGGAGGAGGTAAGAAGGAGAAGGTAAAGGTGGAGGGGTGGTGAGGACCAAGGACAAGCAGAGGGAGAGGAGGAGAAGGAAGGGGAAAAGCACCTTTCTCTTGTTCAGCAAGCATTTTGAAACATGGTTTTCCCTTTCCAACAGCAATGTTCTTATCAATTCTTTCAAGAGGGTCAATTCTTTCAATATTTAATCAATTCTTTCAAGAGGGTCATTTTGAATCTAAAATAAAAAGTGTGTAAAAAAGAAACAGGTTTGAGAGCCAGAGCCTAAAAGTGTAACTTCTGAATAAGGATGTGTTTAACTATGAGAATTTGAGTTGCTTCACTAAAAACCTTGCATTTCATCTTGTGTATCTGTAAGCTAGACAGTCTGAAAGACATGATGAAATCACTGACTTCAAAGGCCACCAGCAAGTGTGCCATTGTTTAAGACTGTAAAACCAGCACAAATGTTCCCTTTACAGTGAAGAGAAGGGCCAATTAGCCGTCCCTCTACACATCTCCATGAGGATCCCTGGATAATTCAAAGCCAATCCAACTTCAACAGAATAATCCGGGGATGACTCTATCGGTTACAACATATTCTAAAATTACCAAATTTCTGATTTTGACTATGTCACTCATATTTTGGTGAAAAATGTAGGAATAACATTTCCTGCCACAATGGATATGTCTGTGCAATCCTATGAATTCTCTTCCATAAGAATAAAAATGAGTATTTGTAATGATTTAATCCTATTTCTCTCAGAACCAAGAACCTTCAAATTTGACACAACTGTTCCTCTTCTAGGTATCTATGTGAGTGTTTTAAGTCATCATGTTACAGTGATGCGTGCATATCCAGTTTTATAGCAGCATAATGCTAACACCCAAATCTTGGAAGAGACCTATATGTCCATCAATAGATGAATAGATAAGGGAAGGGTTGTATTTGTACACAATGGATTACTTTTCTGCTATAAAGGATAAACTTATTTTAGAAAAGTAGATTCACTTTGGGACTATAATATTAAGTGCATTAATTAAAAAATATAAACTTAAAGTCACTTGATTTCTGTAATAGAAATAACCCAAAATATAAATAAGTTGAAGAGCAAACTAGAAAATAATAGGCAATGAGGGATAGTTCTCTTGGCAAAAGGAAAGAGATCAAGAATTAGAGAAAGGATAGAGGAAGGGAAAGAAAAAAGAATTAAGATGCATTAGGTGCATGTACCAAGTGCCCCAAGGTGAATGTAATAATTATGTACTTTGAACATGCACTAATAAAAATTAAAATTAAAAATTATAAGTACATCTCTTCTCTGTACATAGTAACAGTTTACCAGTTTAGGATAACCATGATTTTATAGTTATTTGCATGTCTTCATAGTTTTCTATTTTATTCTATAATTTACTTAAAAACATTGTTTTCTGAGTTAATGCTATTGAGTAAGTATCCCAAATGTTTTGAGGAAACAGCTCAGAATTAAATATAGATTTCAATTATACAGATTTAAAAAATATAAAAACTTCTTTAAAAATGAATACTATTTTTTTACTGCCCAAAACATGTAGACCAATATAATTGATCTTCAGTTTTACTATTTGCTGATTTATGGAGTTACCTACTAAGCCTCAAATTACTTTTGAAAATCAAATATTTTTCCCTGGATATGGAAAAACAATGTTTTACTGAAAAATCTATAAAACAAAATTTTATATAACACTTTTTATAATCAACACAACTATATCCAAGAATAAAGTTGAGAAATACCTCATTTGGGAATACAACATGTCAAAATTTGAAAGTTTAATTAATGAAACATTTTTATATATACTCTAAAATATATTCAAATGGCTTATTTTTCTTTGGCCCTATCCTTATTTAAAAGTTATTTTCAATTGTAATAAAATAAAAATGATTTTAAAAGTGTTATAAAGTAAAAATGATTTATAAAACTATGTTGTGCTCAAGACTTTAAATTTATAGGCATATATTAGTGTCCTGAACTATCTAGATATTAAGGTAGCCAAAAATATATTAAATGCTCAACTGTATAAGCAACAGCAGACAGAATATTGCTGTGAAACACTTTATATTCTATAAGAGGACAAGTCACAGAAAAAATCTATTGCAGTACTACATACAACAAAGAAAGTCAGGAACACAAAAGTATTTAATTTACAACACCAGACTGATTTTCTTGAAAAAGGGGTGGCTAATCTAGAATTAACACAGACACCTAGACAAACAGGAAAGTTTAGTAAGTAGAAGAATAGTTAGAATAAAAATCATGTCCAACTAGCTTGTGACTTAAAGACGTGACATGACTGTGAGCAATGGCAGCAGGTGTGAACTGCTTGAAACATGAGAACATGGAAAAATATTTTTAAAAAGTTAAACACTTTATTGGTAGATGGACCAGTAAAGATATATTAGTAGGCCTGTAACAAAAACAGTTACAGGGAAAACCTGCAGCCAAATGTCATTTTTGATGGAGAAGAGAGAGAACAAGCATGAGATCAGAAAGTAAATCCGAGTTAGGATGAGAGCGACTGGGAAGAATTCCTTCCCCCCAGTTAAAAAGTCCTTGAGGCATTTTAAACAAGGCAAGGAGGTTGTGGAGGAGGAACAGTAACAGTTTCCTTTATTTATATCAGATTCCACTCACTGTGATTCTTCCTCCCCTGCAGTACAAAGAGAAGCTCTAAAGTACAGCACACTTCTGTTATGCACTCAATTAATCATGAACTCTATTACATCTAATCAATCCAAGATGATTCAGAAGGTACTTGAGTGTCTTGATATGCCTCTTGGTCCTGGTTGTGCATATTGAAAATCAATAGAGAAGTATTGGTACACAGGTTTCAAAATATTGGCCTGAAGCAGTCATGACATTGTTATACATCTTAAAAGTTGCTTTTCTCAGGAAATTGCTTCTTCTAGCTTGTGATTTTTTTATTATTAATTCAAGTAGGAAAGGAATATCTGACATTTCAGCGTTGTAAGTAAACTTACGTTATCTTACCTAAACAATAGGAAAATTAATTTGCTGTGTTTATTCACTGGTTTTATTTAATGGTTCTCCTTTGAGAGTTTCTTGAAATCAGAATGAGTCTCATGCATGTTTGGATCATGGTGATTAATATGCAGCATATACCATATGAATCCATCAGTGTTCATTGATTGAAAGAATGGATATAACATCAATATAATTTTTGTATATTCTGCTACAAATTTTCTTAAGTTCTTGAAATATCAATTCATTGCAGTACATATTTAATGAGCTTTATTTTTCATGAGAAAGTGTTAGACAATTATTTATAACTGTCCACAATAGTTTCTCAATGTTACTTCTGTCAGTTTTGTTTTATCATATGTTCTATTATGCCTTGTGGTTCTGTTGAGTACTTATGAGTAGCTATTAATGCTGTTTAATTAGCAAAGTCTCCATTTTAGTGAAAAGTACACACACACACACACACATACATATATATATTAGCTTTCCTCTATTTCATTGATAATTTATTATATAAAATTATTGTGTGATTTGGGGAAAAATAGTCCTTCCTTAAACAATTAGCAATTACCCGCTACTAAAACATGATGGAATAATTTACCTAAGAACCTACTGAGATAGATTACAATTTTTATTTCATTCTAGAGAAAGTTAATAATGTGCATCAATGCTAAATAACTTCTTTTTATTAGATAAAATAAAGTATGGTACCAATAATTGAACCCAAGAATCTCTGATTTACAATTTATGTCCTAATCTACTTTTACTATTAAAGTAGTACCAAGAAAAGTAAGCATAATTGAAAACTAAACTATATCTTTATGATGTCCTATGGAAACAAGTTCTGCTATCAAAATCATTTGAATTGGAAATTTCTCTATACTGGAAATCTAGTACTTAGTAGATAATTCAATGTATACTTTGTAAAAGTTCCAGAAGATAATTAGGTAGTAGGATTCTCTCCACAAAGATGTAGCTGATTCCAAATAAGCTGACTCTAATTAAGCACTGGATGTTGGAGATGGTAAGTTTAGAAATGAGCTTGGAGTTACCGTGGAATTTTAGGAGATGGTGCATTGCTACTTTCAGTAGGAAACTTGGGACCCGGCAGAATGGAAGCAAGGAAATGAAGCAATAACATCTTGGGTGGAAGCCAGTTAAAGAGAATGAAAATCTTCTCAAAAATGCATTATTTTTCTATTTTCTTCTTGTGTTTATAACTCTTCTACCACCTCTGTCCTTGAAAACATCTTTTAGAGTTTTTTTTAATATAAATTTTAATTTGGTATTTCAAATCATCTCCCATTTTCAGCAGATTTATCTTTAATTCCTAAGTCATAGCCTACATGTCTTTTAAGTATGCATGTACAGTACAACAATTATAACATAACAAAAACAATTTATAATGTAATTAGCTTTCTCTCACTGCATTCAACAAAATTTGCTCATTAAAGTGTTATAATTCTAAGAAAGAGAACAGCAAATGTGTTCACTCTGAGAGCAAGTTTTAACTACAATCCCTCAATGAAGTTATTTATTGAATATATGAAAAGTATGTAATTATGCATTGACTTAGCAGTGATTTTTAAAAATAGTTCTTTTCACTAGTAGAATATTCATTTTATATTCTGAACCAGGCTTATGAGGGAGAACAGGTGTGCATATGAATATGTTCTGTTCTCGTGGCACAGAAAGGTTCCTTCTTTGATGCAGCGTCACCATCATTTGCTGTTATTTGACTTCTTGAGCATCATCGTTCTTTCTATGCTAAGAGGGACCTTCAGTGTTGTAACGTGCATTGCTCCAGTTCCCAGAGACGCTGGACGTTTCTTCATGTACTTATTGGCCTTTATATTTCTTCTTCTATGAAGCATCTATTTATATCAGTTGCCTGTTTTCTGACTGTCTTCTATTTTGGGTAGGTTCTAATTTTTTTTTAGTTCCATTTTGATTTTAGGTATTACACAGTTAGAGGTATAGGTGTCAATTTAATCTTCCATATGGGGATAGCCAGTTTTCCTGCAGTATTTCTTAAAGTCGCTACCATTTCTGTAGTGTATATATTTGTTGTGTAATTCCTCTTGCTAATGTTTTGAGTACTATGTTAAAGAAGACTGTCTTGTTAGTAATATTAGAGGGAAAGCTTTCAGTTTTTTCCCATTTAATATGATGTTGGTAGTACCTTTGTTATAATTGACAATAATGCTATCAGATTGGCATAGTTCTTTATTGTATTTATTAATGTGCTGAAAATGTCATAATGAAATAATGAGATTAGAAATAGCTAGTACACTATTGTTATCTTCAAAGCAGTTACTCAGAGACAAAAAAGACTCTTTCTTACAAAGAAGAAAAAGATAGTGTTTTTATCATTATTGCATAAACAGAATGTGACAAATCATTAAAAAATCATACATGATGACCAAGTAGGTGTCATCCTAAGGATGCAAGGATGGTCCAACATACCCAAATTAATAAATATAATATATTATATAAGCAGAAATAAAGACGATCACATACATGATCATCTCAATAAATATGTTAAAATGGTTAAAAATTATAATACACTATTTCTGACTTTGGTCCTTTTTATTCTTCCAATATACACATGTTACAATTTTATATTTAATTATATTTTCAGGTTTTTAGTTAATGTAAATTAACAGTAAAATTCCTTCCTTGGCAAAACATTGATTTTGTAATGTAATGTTTGTAATGTAATGTAGTGTAATGTAAAATTAAACTCTCAGAAAAATGTACCTCCCTTAAATATATTTAAACACGTGACATAGTGTGTCCATTTTATTCCATTTTAGCCAAGTACTCTTGAGAGCTGATAGCCCCTGCACTTTTTCCTTTTGCCATCCTGAGTCCTTTCCATTTCCATCATGGAGGAAAATCCCCAGTGTATTCTGAAGTGTTGAACCCTTTATTTTCCAAGCTCATTTTCCTCTCTTCTCTTTCCCCATTGCTATGGTAGATCCCATCCTACAGCATGTTCCTGAGGACAGATGTAGATACGGATAATTTTAGGCACTTATGTGTTCAAAGATCTTAACACTTCAAACTTAATTTATAATTTATTTTATAACATGGATAGGCATAAGTTTCTCAGGTGCAAATATTCTGTAAGCATCCACTGTCTTTCCTGCCTCAGTTTTGCTTTGAGAAGTTTAGTAATGGTCCAGTTCCCAAAATTTTTTTATGTGACTAGCTCTTTCTCAAGTCAAACTTTGCAAATATTCTCTTTACCCCAGTGATTTTAAATTTAACAAGGAGAGGACTGGAGGTGTAGTCAATAACACTTGTCTAGCACGTGTGAAACCGTATGTTCAATCCCCAACACTGAAAAAACTAAACATAACTTAAAAATAAATTTCATGAAGATGTTGTTAATGTCAATCATTTTCACCTGTTTTTCTGGAGTCCCCATGGGTCCTTTTGATTTAGACATGTGTGCCCTTCAAGGAACTTTATTCTGTGAATTACACACAGTAGAAAAAGAGCCTCTTCCATTATGGGAAGAACCACCGTGGTAGGGTATGGGGTCCCATGCAGTGTTTTGGCCAATACCATGACTTCAATTTTTAAGCTATATCAATATATCTTGTATGGAGTGAGATATTAGGCAATTTTTCATTGTTGTTTACTTACAGATTTTTTGGACAAGACAGAGATGAGATAAAATTTTAAATAGAATAATTCGATAATAAAATACCTAGCTTTATGTCAGGACATCATTTTGGAAGAAGTGAATTGTTTAAGAATGAGAACTTAGCAGGAGTGATAAGGCCCAGCACAAAGAGGGTGAAGTCTAAACTCACTTCTCTCCCTGTGTCTGAGAAGCTCAGGTCTAAAACGCTGATGAACAGAAGATATACACTGGCAGGGGGCTCTCTTTGAGACTTAGCCTTTACCTCCCATTAGCGTAGCACAGCACCTGAAAAGCAGTTTATAAAGTAGAATGTTTATTTTAGTTCTCAGTTTTGGAGGGTTCAGCCTTTGGTCAGGTGGCCCATTGATTTGGGACTCGTGATGAGGCAGTGATCATGGTAGGAAAGCAAGGAGCAGAACACCACTCACGGCAGGCAGCATGCAGAAGAAAAAAAATGAAGGAACAGAGTCTCAACTTCCCCTTCAAGGACCCCTAGTGACTTGACTTTCTTCTGGCTGCCTTACCTTCTAAGGTCCCACCTCTTCCCTGGAAACCCATCAACCAGGAACTAAGCCTTTAACACACGGACATTTAGGGGACACTTATCCAAGCAGTAACTGGTACATGTAAGAACCTGCTTACCAGGTACCTACAAATTGTACAGTACATGGAGGTCAGACTGTACACTACAATTAAACATATAGCTAAAAACAAAACAAAACAAAACAGTGTGATACATTTAAAGCCATGTGTCTATTCTATTTGATTCTCTTTTAGTCACAATGCAAAACAAATACACAAGGAGCAGCTAGCCTCTGTTAAAAAATCATTATCTCCTGCATGGTAGCATGGTCCACCTTGTACAGTACTAATAATTTTATTCTGATGTGAAGTAGCAAGTATAAGCATATTTATCCGGTCTGCAGTTTCAAACATGGACTCATGAAGATGGTATAGATAAATACACCAGTCTTTTTCCAGAAGCTAAAGTCACATCTCTCTTTGTCTTTTCAAAATATAAAGATCTTATAGTCTGTAGAGTGATCATTTACATTTAATGAGTTCAGGGATTCAGGTGAACAGTGAACACTTGGGTAACAGTCAACATGATATTGTGTAAGATTATTAATCCGTGTTGTCTTCCTGACACGGATAGAAATGATGTCCACATTTAACTACTGTCCTTATAAAAAATAACCAAAATACCACCCAGTCATTTATTTTGGAAGCTAGACCCATGCAGATAGTTACTCAGTTCCAGGGAAAATAAAGGAGAACAAGCTTTATGCAATATCAGTGAATAACAAAAATACCAATAAGGTACACAAAGTCAATAAGTGTCACTTAATAAAGCACAAAAAATAAAAAATTGAAAGTTGTTCCATTCCCATATGGCTGAAAATGAAAGAGCCTGAAAAACAAGGCTGATACATGTGAGTTTTAAATGAATCAGTGGAAAATATCTCCTGCTTACAGACACATGACTGTAAAAAAAAGATTTAAAAAAAGATTCATAATGTAGTACTACTCCATTCCAAAGAAGAGTAAATCCAAGTCATTTTGTAGGAAAATGGATGGGCCTCAAGACTGTAATGTCAAATGAAAAAAGTCAGACACCCAAGTTTAAATATCACAAATTTCTATTATATGAGAAACTCAAAGTATAAATAAATTGAAGATCAAAATAAAAGATAAATAATGGAAATCAAGGAGAAAGATCCCTTGCAAATGGGAAGGGACCAAGAGATGAAAGAAGGGAGGAAGCAGGCAGAGGAAGGCAATTAAAAAAAATCATATAAATAATCATATATATGTGATTATATCAGGGCATATAATAATCATAAACAGTCACATACATACCAACTTCCCAACGAATATAATAATTATAGACTGAAATCATGTACTAATATAAATAAAAATTAAAAGGAAGAATATATATATATTTTCAAGGGCAAGGAGAAATGGGATTATGCTACAAGCATAGAACTTTATTAAGTGCCTGTAACAATTCTAAAGATTCTTTATAATATCAAGTATTTTGATAGTAATTACCAAGAGCTTAACATTTTTTACATTCAATTATATAAACATAGATAAAACTCAATATAAAGATTAAAAAAGAATAATACTCTCATTTAAGTCTTTAGAAATATGTCATGATCTGCTTATTACAGATGACACTCAATGACTAATCCCCAAAATATCAGTGCTGGTATATATTTGAGCAAATACAATTAAAAGATAAAGCCAATGCAGAGCTCAAACATAAAATGAGGCTTAAGAATAGAATTCCATAGAATTATAGAATTTCCTAGAAACACTGGATTATTATTTCTATCACAGAATTAATGTTCACACATTCCACTCTTACCCAGAGAGAGGATCTGGTTCCTTTTCGTCTGAACCATTTAGATAGCATCCTGTGAGTCCATGTATTTATTTGTGTCAACGTAACGAATACCCACCTACGGCATTTAGATGCTTAGAAACTGCATTGTGACAATAATGGGCATAACTTGGCCTGGTTCATATGCAGAGAAATTTGTGGTCCCTGAGAACTGAAGGACTGTAAATGTGTCCTGGCCCCCGGGCAATGCCCAAGCAGGCACCTGATGTTGCTTTGCAGTCTCTGAAAAGCTAAATTGTCCTTGGTCAGGCAGTTTCCCCTCTGTCCAGTCTTTTTGTCTCCTTTTAGCCCTTACTGATTTCTTCCAAATAGAGGTGCTCATCTTCCTCTGCTCACCTACCTGCCGGGTGGCATCTTGTTACCTGATGAGGGATTCTATATTTTCCTATATTCCTTCTCCAAGCTATTGTGTAACATAACAACTATGCTTTACTTCCTTTTCTGCTTTCATTTCAGGAGTTTTGAATATTTTTAATTTACTTTAATGAAATCTGATGTCACCCTCAAAATCTTTGGCTTGTTATTAAGGAGGGGCATAAAATAGTTTTAAACAATTTCCTATTCTCAGAGATTCTTATTTCAAATAGTTCCACTGGAGTCCTTTCAGTTGAGATTCGAAATAGCAAACACGAAAACAGTCATGCTTTTAGGTGGACATAAAGAAGAAACTGATAGTGAAGATGACTGAGTACAGAAGAGGAATTCAGGTGAAGTCAATAAACAGATATTCTTATGGGGTAAGTTTGATCTACAATTTACACACAGGGAAGATACGTTTCCTGTAGATCTCTTACTGTACCAGTGATTTATCACCGAAACTTTGAACACAACTTTATGCTTTTTAAAAGAAATGTAAGTTTTTCCTTTTTTTTTGGCAAGTCAATGAAAACTATTTCTTACAAATAGACTAACATCTGTAAAAAAAATTTTGGTATGAAACATTTGGACATTATTTTAGCAAAAGCTCAATGTTTTGTAGTAATACATCTTGAACTGGTTTAAGTAGTTGCCATTTAGTAGGTCTTATGTATCCTTCACCACTTACACTGTGAAACTGTAAAATTACCTCATGAATATTCACGTACCTAAGTGACTTATTTGCTTTATATTATGTTTTGTTAAGAAATGAATGACTAAAGCTAAGCTAGTGTAGGAAGAGGGCTAGTGGCTTAGTAAACAGAGCTGCCATCTTGTGGATAAGTAGGTAACAGACCAGTTAATGCTGTAAGACAGCAAATGCCTTGCTCCAGGTTTTCTACCTGCTCGGAGAAGATTATAATGTTCACAACGCTTTAAAACTCCTCTAGATTCCTAATTTCTGCCTATATCATTATCACCTAAAGGACGTGCTCATTTGTTTGAAGTTAGTATTAACCTAAACCTTATTAATATGTAGGTTGAGAAAGATTGGAGGATGATTTCTCCAGTTTAATTAGACTCTAGTGCTGATTTGTTTTAATAATATCAAAAATTAGTTTAACCACAAAATTGATGTAACAGAAATAATTGTAAGGCAATTAAATACTGCAATAATTTCAGCTCCTGGGAAATATAAAGTATGCAAGTATGGTAACAAAATTAAGATGTGCTTGATTTGAATGACAAAATATCTTCGATTTGGTAAAAAATGTTTATTGATTGTATGTTCTTCACATCAGAAAACATTCCATGTATGTAAAAAAAAAACCCTGATAATTAATTCCTATAAGGGCTTTTTCCTTATTTCAAGCCTTTACATGCTTTTTAAGGTAAAATAGTTTGTATTCTTTGGAACTTACAAATATTAACCGGTCACTTCAATTGGAGGTATGTAATGCATACCTGAGATGATGTTGGTCAATGTATTACAAAATGTGTTTGCTTTCCTTTTATGAAATTTAGGTTTTTTTCAAAATTCTGGAAAAATTACATATCAAAGATTTCCATACACATACATATTAGAGATATTGTTCTAGAAATGGCATCTTTTTCATATTTTCTTGTGTAACTCCTTAGCCTTTTGCATTTTATATTTACATATGTAATCATGTTGGATTTATGAACAATATTTTATCATAATTGTAACAAATTTGTGTTTTATTATCAGTTTTAACTAAAATATACATCATCTTATTTTTGGTTTTAACCCAGACACATGTACAACCTGGTGTTCAAGCATCATTAGAACTTTTTAATAATGAACTCTGATAATAAATTACTAAAAGACTTTGACCTTTAGTGCCTTTGATCTTCCTAAAGAAAGATTACCAAAGAATTAGGAAAATTTAGTAACTTCCACTCATCCCCCAATTCTCATGGTTATTACCCATAACAAAACATGTTTTTGTCCTTATGAATAAAATATTGCGTGGTTTACTTTAATATATCACGATTTTACCCTTTATATATTCAAAACATCCCAGACTATATACATGTAATTATTTAAAACTGTACATGTATATAATATACATGCATAAAACTATACATTTCTTTGCATGTGATTATTTATTTAAAACCAAAATATTATTATTTAAAGCGAAAATATAACATCTGACCAAAGAAGTTGCAATAAGATATTAATTGGGTTATTAATGTATGGGTTAAAGCTCGTTCATTATTATACAGTAATACTGGTATCTCTATATAAAATATTTCTTATTCATTTTCCTTCTCCCCTATTCAATCTCCAAAGAAGTAACATTAGTATTTTACACAATTCAAATTTTAATATGATAGTCTTTTCACATTTAATAAGTGGAATCTTAAATTCTGCTACTGGTTATTTTGATTAGTTTCCTCAGTTTGTATATTTAAAGACTAAGCTCTGCACTCTTAAAAATCTTATTTAATTATACAGAACCAGGTGCTTATGGTAAGATAATAACTTATTAATGATTTTTGTGTATTATGTGGGTAATTGATTTAAAATATCTGTGGAGTACTAGGGGGATTATATTTTCCAGTCTTCTAGGTGCCCTATTAGTTAAGCCCTGAGTATATAACACTGTAACATCCAAACAAATGCAAAGCAAAGTAAGAAAGATTGTCATTTCCATGCATTAAAATCACTGAAATATACATTTATCACAAAATTTAACTGAATGCACATGTATCAGCATGTTTTCTGCACTCAACAGGATATAATCTAATTTTGTTAGTTATCTATCTCTGGTATTAAATATTTATAACATTAAAATTTTATATAAACTATGAAACAGAGGAGCATATTTTATTTTATGAATTATTTTCTTCATGACACATCCTCTTAGCAATTATAATGTCTTAGCCTTATCATTTGTCTGCCAGAAATACAGTTGACATTCCCATTGTCCAAATTCATCTTTGTGATCTGTGATTCAATTTTATGTCACTGTGCACAGCAGTGGGTCTTTTTCTGTACACATTTCCATTTAAAGTTCTATGTATTTAAACAGAAATAAATGAACAGTGTCTTTCACATTAGCTTCAAAGTACATTTTGACAAATAGTTGTCTTGAATCTAAAATCTTATACTTGACTAATGCGATTACATCTGATACAATTCTGTGAGGTGTAGCAACTTCAAAAGGAGATCTGAGTGAAAGTGTTAAAAATCAAGCTAATTTACTCTATGCTTTACATTTCCCATGTCTTTGAAATGAATATATTGGATCTTTTGAATAACAGGAATTATATCAATCATACTTTATTTTTTGTAACCCTTTTTGTGTTATGTTACAGATTTCCATATATTACCTCATCCAATTCTTATAGGAGATATTACCGTTCTTGTTTTGTATATAAAACATATTAAGTTTTCAAAGTTATTACATCTTATACATAGTGAAAGCTGAACTGTTGTTCACTCTGCAACTCAACTCATGCCCATATGTCACAGACTAACTTGCTATTAAGTTGAGTCAAATACACAGATAATTTCAAAAATCAGAACCTGGGAGGAAGTTGTGGATGTATGATTTATGAAAGTTCCTCTTCATTTATTACCAAGTTTCAGAACTCTCATTGAAGCAATCAATAAACGTAACTTACTAATGTTGGAAATTTAGAGGGTTTATAATAAACATTTACCCCAAATTGATTATTCAGAAGGAAATGAAGTAACACAAAAGCAGACAATTTTGTTGGTGGTGACTTGCTGGCCCCCAAAGACAGGGAAGAATGAAGTGCATCCCTCTGGGGTGCTTGTGCTGTCTCCCTGCTGAGTCACACAGCTTTGAAGGGGCTTTCCCTGAGACAGGGCTGTACAGATTTGGAAGGAGTTTGGTCATTAAATAGCTCTTGTAGTTTTTGCATCTCACAGTGATGCTGCTGATAGTTCCTTTGGGTGGGCAAAGCTGGGTTATATTTCAAGATGATTGTAGTTCTGTCCCTCGGGAAGCAGGCTCCTGCAACCAGTTTAGCCCATTGTCCTCCTCTCCCAGTGGATACAAGCCTGGGGAGAAATCTGGGGTTTTTGTCAAGGTAAAATGTAAGAAATGGATAGTTATTCTCCATTTGTGCTCAAAGAGACTGGCAGCATAGCATAACACAGCTTTCAATGACTGAAATGAGATTGTCTATAGATTCAGTGATTTGTAAATTACTTTTTGAAAAAAATAATTAAAAAGTATCAATTCATTTATAATTTTAATATCTCATATTTAAGTCTTATTACAAAATGTTTTGGTGCTATTTAACATTCAGAGAGTAAAATGCATTACCATTTTCTAAATTTTTATTAGAAGACTTAAAAAAAAAAAAACATGGCTCTTCTGACCAAATTGTTTGAAAGTTCCACTATACATTGCCCACGTTGTAATTTTTCTGAACTCAACTTCGTGAAATTCATAGGATGATACTCTAAAATCAAAGCAATTAGAAAATGTGTAAATTTCATATGCTGCGATTACACTGATAATTTCTTTTAACATTCCTGCTCTGAAATACCTTTAAGTGTAATGATTTAATAAAGGCATCTGGAGCCTCAAATTCCTCACAGATTCTAATTAATTAATTAGGCAAATAGGACCCAGGGTAGTTAGGAGGCAGTATTTTCAGTTTGTGATCCTCCAGTAACTCAGCGTGACTTTCACTCTCATTCTCAGCAGATATTGTGGTGAGAGATGAGCGTTTCAATTTGCAGCTGACAGTTTAGGGTTAAGATATGATTCCAGGTAACAGAAGCCAATGAGAGTACACCCAGTTGATGTTTGTGACATCATCTTCCAGCCGGAGTACATAGAACAGCTGAGGTAGCGTTCAGTTTCAGCCCCAGTGCCATTATGATGGATGTTTACATCTCTACATTGAGAGCCAATTATCTCGCTTTTGTGTGAGGCCCAAGGATCACTCATGCTGCCTGGCTGCACACAGCACTGTTGGGTCTAGCTGAACGAATTGTTTTCTGTCTCTGGTAAGAGCCTCTTCGTTTTTACCTTCTCTTTCGAAATAAAGGTAAATGTGTTTAACAGAGGGAATAGTGTAAAGGTTGAGCTGGGTTACTATCTGGCAAGCTTTTAATCAGAGCAATGTTTAGCATTACGAGAAGAAGTGTGGTTTTAGCAAAATGAATTGGGAAAGCTTGCTAATGGGCAGTGACAAACTCATTTGCAGTAGAAAATGAATGGCAGGTAATTTAGCTTTTTCCTCAGAAAAAGGAAAGTAACTGCGATTGTAGGACTGCTATATTGAACGTGTTTTAAAATATATCTGTGTGTATATTGCCACTGTGCTTCAGTTCTTTATAATTTGTTATTAATAGTAATGAATAGAAGTAAAGATGATCAACCATGAAGTGTTGTCATAAATTGAACGTGAGTCAAAGTTTCTAATTGTTAGATGATAGTTCTTTAGCAGTTTTCCAAAGTTGTGCCTGTAGAAGAAAAACAAAATTTACCAAGTTAGCAAAGGCTTGAGCTTCGGAAATGGACTTGTACTACTTTGTATTCAGTTTCCTTTTAAATCCAAGGAGATGATAATAGCAATTTATTTTAAATAAGAACGTGGGGAATTTTTCCTGGTGTGAAGAAATGTTGAAATCTTTTGTGTGTGTGTGTGTGTGTGTGTGTGTGTGTGTTAGCTGCTTTTGAATATGTAATAGAATACTGTGTTTGTATATGACAGACTATTTAAATAATTACAATAAAGCCTTACATGAGTTAATTTGTCAGTAGTAACATTTGCATCTGATGATTCTTACCTTGGAGCATATATATATTCGTAGCTGTTGAACTTCCATAGATGCAGATGATTCAATCTTGAAGAATCAGATACACTAAAAGCTTTCAAATGACTGAGAATATTCACATGCCTCCAAAAGAAAAATAAAAATTAATTTCAACTCAGATATTATGTGTTATTATGGGATAAAATAGCAAACTGTTTTATTTTAAAGTTGAGTATGATTTTCTATGAAACAAAAGTACAGAAAATATAAATAGATGTTATTTTATTTAATGTGCCTTTTCTTTTAATAACATCTCATGTTCTTTTAGGTTAATGAAACTTTTGAATAATGACATACACCAGGATATGCTTATGGTTTTGAAATTAATTTTTTACTCTTCTTTATAACATAGATTATTTTTGCCTTTGCAAACCAATAACTTTGATAATTAGAAATCAGGATTTGAGGTGTTCAACTTGCACTTAGAGACGGCAGGTGGTTCTCAGCTTTGTCGCACTTGTGCATCTTGTTCTAGCCCAGGCCTGTTTGGCAGTTCTTGACATCACTGGCATTCAGTGTGGCTCTTTCGGTCAATTCAGGTCTGAACAAAACTGAGCTTGTAGAAAATGTCAAATGTGCATTAATGGCATCTAAAGAACTGAACTTATTGTGTCAATCAAAACAACATATCTTCAACTAAACCTCAAAATACTACAATTCCACATCTAGAGTTTTTTTTTTCTTACAGAAATTTGTGTATCTATTGTGAATTTCTAAACCTAAAAGAATGTAAAAGTTTTGACAATGTGTGCTCAAAAGTACAATACTCCTTTGAATCGAAGTTTTGTTTTTCCCCTTAAATACTTTAAAGTGGAATTAAATAACTTAGGCTTATAGACTTCATCGTTTTCACAGGTGATCCATCTTAACCGAGGGAAAAGCATTTGTGCACTAAGAATTAATTCTCTAAAATTCTATTGGCATCAGTCTGCTAGCAAGAAAGAAAACCTTGCCTGGTGAACTGTCTTACCTTGTATTTGCCTCTGTGTGTGAGTCTCTGTCCCTGTCCTAGCCTCTTTAGTCACAGATACACTGGCTTTGGTAATGACTGCAGTGTGAAATTGCTTGTCGCCTAGGGTGGTTTTTTTCTTCAACTGTTTGTAAAAATGGTTTTACATCACTGATGGACTTCATAGAAAGAAGGGTTTTATTTTTAATTTATGTTATTTTTTAAAGGAGGACATTAACAAGATCAGAGCAATTTCCTCTGGCATAAACTACCTAGGAAGAATTCAGTTCAGTGACAGGTGACAGACCCATGTTTCATTGGCTGTGTGCTCCTTGCTTCCTGTCTTACACGTACACATCTTTACCTAACTTAGTCCCTACTTTTTTTTTTAAGTTTTCTTGTCTGTATTCACATTATTTCATCCAGTTCTTTCTATGTCACATAAAAAGTTAAATGCTGCTAAGTGGCAGATACAGGCAGTCTTAAAAAGAGATGGAAGCAATACAGTCATGAGGATTCCTGTTACCTCTTCTGAAGCTCTCTGCATATTCCAGACATTGAGGGTGAAATATTATTTCTTTTTGAAACTTGCTCCTCAAATTGTTTTTACTAATTTCAAAATAACATTCATTTTGTGGTATGACTTAATTTTCTCTTAGACTTCAATTTAATATAAGCCCCTTCATTAACTTCTTGGAACCCTTCAACGTATACTACCTCTTAGTGTTCTAGCTTCACAGTTCAAACCCTTGAATATGTCATGAACTGTGTACTTGCCTAAACAGTGTGAAATTCTGGTTTCCCAGCCAACTTTTTATGTATTCCAAAAATATAATAACTCTGATGATGTCGTAGACATCTTAAATTTATATTATTGGGTGAATGTATGCACATATACACATTTTACATACCTAAATATAATACTTAAGTGTACATTAAAATGTAAAAGGTATTTTTATGGACATATTCAATTGTAACAGTTCGTCCGTGATACATAAAGTAAATGGTATCAGGCAGCTAAAAAGCAGGAGCCAATAATTTGTAACTTTTTCCCAGTGTTCATACATTCAGTAATTCAGTAGTGGAAGAGTTAGGACTCAGAGACGGGTTTACAAATTTTAGTGCCCTGAATCTGTCATTCAATCAGTGTCATCTCTCTCTCTCCCTCTCTCTCTCTCTCTCTCTCTCTCTCTCTCTGTCTCTCTCTCTCTCTTTCTCTCATTCTGTCTCCCTCTTCCTCACCTTCTCTCTCCCTCTAACTGGCTATCTAACTAGAAATTATTATTTTTTAATTGTCTAATTGTCTACTCTTTGTCAAGCACTCTTCAAAGTCATTGGCAATGATCATTGCAGTCATTGTAAATGATCTGCTCTGTATATGCTATTTTTTGTTTCCATCTGACAAATATAAAATGTAAGACGAAGCTGAATAAGACAGAAGACTTCTAGGAAATGAGAAATACAAGAAATGCACTTCTTGACATTTTTGTTTGTGTACCCATTATTGCACAATTCATGTTTGATTTTTCATGTGATCACTATAAGCAAAAGTATAGAATTTAATTTGCAGTAGATTAAACCATCACCATGCGTCTTGGGACAAAGTTACCTTGTACTTAGAATGTATGTGTGAGTGGTATAGCTTTGCATTTATTTTCTATTTTATAACAAACTCCATGGTGGTAATAGTACATTGAGTACACAATTGCTTGGTTTTGGGTAAAGTCTAAATAGTACAATGGGTGATAATAAGCACCAGAATTTTATCTTTTAATTTAAAAAGATTCAAGTGATAGTCATTTTTATCTGCAAATACAACTAATAAAGAATACACCATTTATGTTTTGTTTTTCATGATTAATACTAATCAAATAAAAAGTGATTTTAATAACTAGCAAATTTGTTTACAAATTCTCAGTAAAAATTTTAAAATAAAAATTTTTGAAATATAATTTCATTAGAGAAAATCAATACATAGGCCCATCAGTTGAAGATAAAGTTCTTTTAGATTGTATCATTTAACTAAGTACTGAAGAGTCTTTCCACTGAGACACGTATAATTTTTAAACAATTCAAAGATAGCAACACAGGTGTGAGTACTTAGCTCAGTGGCACAAGCACCTGTCTGGCAAGTGCGAGGTCGTGATTTCAATCCCTGATTACAAAACAACAACAACAACAAAAACCACAGTCCACTTAATGCAAAAATTTTACTGATATAATTTTACAAACTAATAACATAGTATCTCTGAACTTAATCCCTTTAGTAATCCCTATGAAATTTGTAGAATGAAGCATTAAATTTGGAGTTCAATAGTTGAGAGTAGGAAGGTGAGTGTTTTACTTGCTTTCATTCTGGCCTCAGAATGGTGACCTAGTACAATGCTCTTTGCAGAGGTTCACACATCACAAATACTGTTTTACTCCTTGCACTGTGCAGACAGGGATGAAAATATAATCCAGAGGTGTTAAGCAAAAAAAGTGCCAAAAAGTGTTACAAGACGTGGATCATGGAGTTAGCAATTTTTTCTTATAATTTTGTTAAATTACTTTGATAATATTTGTGATGAAGAAAATAAAAGTTGAGACCAGAATGGTTGTAGTGTTAAATTCTGCTGAGAATAAGTCATTTTTCTGTGATGTTCATTGCTGTGGCAAGAAGTTGAGTATTGTCAATAGTTCTTTTTGGCCAAAAATTTCACACAAAAGCAACACTGCACATGTGCTGTGCCATACGGTAAAACTCTTGGTCTTCTGCCAGAGTATTTGCATCCAGGTGGGGATATATCTTCACTAAAACTGAGAGTTCACATTGGCCTACAAAGTCAGTCAGCTGATGCACTGTGCTGAGTGAAATCGACGATGTGGGGTACAACGGGGTAAACTCTGCTGTGACTGACAGGCATGCTATAACGTGAACTTCCAGAATCTTCCCTCAATTTCAAGTGCAGAGGGGGCCATAAACAGTCCTGCTCCAGTGAAAATAGCAGATATCGTCAAAGACTTTTTTTTTTGGTCTGTTTGTTTGCATGCACTAGTGGAAAGAATATGATTTCTGGTACCAGATAATGTGAGTATAATTTCTTGTCTCTCTCCTTTGTCATCTTCAGGTCTTTATGAAAAAAAATGACAGAAATAAAAGTATCTACACCATAAGGTCATTGTAAAATTTTTGTAAGCTAGTCTTATAAACAGTGAGGACAGTGTCTGTCACAGAGTAAGTGCTCTGTAAGAGTTGACTCTTCTTGGTATTTTCATTGTTACTAACTTCCTTAGCAGCATCTCTTTGTGATCATGCATGTTTCATATGATTCATTTAAGAATTTTTTAAACAAGGGCTGGAGATTTAGCTCAGTGGCATAAGCCCCTGCCTGGCAAGTGCCAAGTCATGAGTTTGATCCCTGGTAAAAAAAAAAAAAAAGAATTTTAAACAGAATTATCAGTGTTTACAATATGAGATTTATAACAATTCTGCTATAGTGAAACTAAAAATTCTGAAAAACAATTATGTCAATTGAGTTTAAAACTTAGATTCTAGGACATGTTTATATACACAGATTTATTACTTTGCTACACATAAGATTTCTCATAAGACTTAGATTTCTTAAAAATGAGATTAAATAATGAGATGTTTTTCAATTCCAAAAATTACACTCTATGACATAGGGCATTATCTGTAAATGCAAATACAAATGTGCAACTCAAATGGAAATTCTTACAGCTTTGCTTTTTATCTTTTACTCAATTTTGCTCTGTGATTTTTATCTGTATTATTTTTCCTGAGTCACTGAAAGTTTGATAACTAGACTTATAAAAGTTTTATTGGCCTGTTATATGTAGAGATCAAAAATTTTCCACAACTCATTATCTCATGCGAATCTAAATGTGGTGATGGAATTCAGTTAATGATTTTTTTATTCATGTTGCTCTGTATTCTTAAAACACTTGAAGGAAAAATAAGGTTTTCATTTTAAAAATCATTTTGTGTATTTTTGTGGGGTGTAGTAATTTATTTGGTGTTAATGGAACATGCACAATATGCCCACAGGGATATAAATAAAGAAGAATTTAAAGAAATTCTGTTTCCAATAATCTGTAATCTTGTAAGATCAAGGTGTTAATGACAGTGTAAAACATAAAAGAACAATCCAATCATCCTACCAAGTTATTTTCTTCACTTCTAAGAGCTCTGAATCACTCTGCAAATTATTTAAAGCTTAGGCACACAGTGATGGAGCATTCCCAGCATGTCAACAGCAAAGAGAACACCAGTGCTGCACTCAAGGTGCTCACGTTCTAGAAGCCTAACCAAATCTGGACTTATATAATTGAGATGATTTTTTACATCAGAGGCATGTGCAAAGTACTCGGGGAACACGGATAAAGAGTGAATGATTCTCTATATAAAACTCAGGAGAGTCTTTTAAGAAAACTGTCACCCAGAAATGTTTTTAAAAAAAGAAATTTTTTCATGTGATATTAAACAATGGACATATTGTATGAAGGAATCTCCCATTAAGTACAAATTCAAAATGGCAATGGAAGCGGTCCAGCAGAGACTGATTGAGGCAGTGTGAGTTTAACTTAATAGAGGCAAGTGTGAGTTTAACTTCAAAGTACCAAAACAGACGCTGATTGTAAACACCCAGTAAAAACAACTGGCTACAACTGATTCCTTGGTAGAAAAATTAAATTAGGTTGTTTGAACTTTAAACACTATAGGGTGGTCTGTGATGAGATAGAGGGCTGATTTTGAGTAAACGAGGAAGCTAGGAAGCAGGAATATCTGAAACTGTTTAAAACACTGTAACACATTAAAAGAAACACCAAAAAATATATTTTGTTATATTTCAGTTAACATTATTAAATTTCTGCCTCTCAGAATTTAATTTATATAGCAGACGTTATTCAGTGGCCCAAGAATTCAGACAGAATTAAGGAAATTCACAAGTTTGGGAAAGTCTTCGAAGACAGTATTTGTTCAGCACTGGTGACCTTGAATAGACATTAGTTGGAGATAGAGATTCTCTAATATTGAATGACAACATGTTTTATACTAGGCTGAGGTCTGCTGGAAGTTCTGGGGAAATGAACTGCCCTTCTGTATGAATAACTCATTTTATTTCCTTTTTAATAATTACTTGAAAATATTATATAAAAGCTATTTTGAAAAATAGAAATGTGTCATTCCCTGTTTCCTGTAAATGTTTTTTTTTAGGAGGCAACTGATTAAAGAGCAATAAGAAGACAGAGATACTACTGTGTTAGAAAAGACCATAATTCTAATTGGGTCTAGAGCTGTCTCCTAAGACTCTACCAAACTTTTTCTTTAAGGTTATTTGTTTATACAATAATGGTGAAATTCCAATATAAAGACAAATCATCCAATGGGAGCAAAACAAATAAGTCTTGTCTGTGTCCTTTTCCTGCGATGTTGTAAACTTTCCACTAGGCTGTGAAGATTAGAGAAATGGGAGGTGACCTTATATCATGAAAATGGGTACAGTGGCAGGGAATGGAGAGAATGGGACAAGCAATCCAGAAAAGACCAGACACTTCCTTATCAGTTTCCAGGAGAACTCCTTCCGACTTTTTTAGATCATTAATATTGCATTACCTTGGGGAATATTTTATGTGTGGCTGTAAGTGATAACCTTAGGATAGGAATGATAGCATGATCCTAAGGGCAGGAAACAGGAAAAATGCTAGGCATTAACACGATGGAGACGCAGAAGGTAAATAGTTTAGGTCAAGTGTAAAAACGTGCAACAAAAAATCCAATAGCAAACAGGTTTATGGTACTGAATAATACATAGTATTTACTTCTTGAAGTCAAGTGTTCTCCCTAATTTTCCTTGAATTCACAAAACTTGTAAAGAAGTTCAGCAGATGTTAAATGAATCTCTGAAATCCTAAGAAAGAACAGGAAAAATAAAGGAAAAGAAAAGAAGGAAGGAGG